>JAHZNF010000953.1:0-10522 GCA_027744215.1 Troglopedetes dispersus
GCCAAGTAGTTTCACATAAAATGCGTTATGCACGTGGTTGTCAAGTACGAGCAAAAAGTGTTACCATCCTGTTGTTGGCCACGAAGAAAGCACAATTTTGTCTCATAAGTTGAAAATTCTCACTTCCTCACTTTGTAGTTATGAAACCAATTCAAGTTGTAATTAGTTTTCTTTTTGCACTTCTTCGGATTTTGTGACAGGTATTGCAGTGTTAAATTACAAGCACGTTCATAACGCATTTTATGTGAAACTACTTGGCATTCGTAAGTTGTGATTTTAGAAATAGTTTTTTAAAAAGTACGTTGAACTGCAAATTGCAATGCTTAAAATTTCAAACCTGGGGAAATGTTCAGTTACTAACATTGTGCCCGTAGGTATGCCTCCATTTCCTCCAACTTAACAATATTGCACCCACTACCAACTCGTCATCCTCATGAATAGGGGGAAATGTGTTTTATGACTTGAAACACCTTTTCATCAAATTGCAAGATTTGTTAGATAGTGAGATTTCAACTCTGTGTATGACTGAACGTGTATGATGTTGAGAGGATGACGAGTGAACAATATATATTTTAAAGACAATGGGAACCCATTGAAAAGTTTTAATGACAGTTTCTCACTGCATAGTGAAGCAAAATTGTGACTTATGACAGACAGTAAATGCGACCGGTAACCTGGGTTGTGACACTGTGTCATTGTCATAATGAGTGACTCATGTCAACTTTAAATTTTTGCAGGCACATTTGGCTCTGGTAAACTTGTAATAAATCGAAATGTCGCTAATTTTTATTTCCGCTGTTGACTTAAAAAAAGAGATTGCAAAGGGTGTCGTTATTTCCAATATCACGTATTGATATGACGGTTAACAATAATTGTTGAGTAAATAACCGTATTCTATCAATTATTGATAGAATGCGGTTATTTACTCATTTTTATTTGGTAAAATTCTATTTAATCTTTTGACATTGTGTGGTAACTGTAACCTTTACATACCGGTTGTCCTTCACAAGAAGTAATAATTTTGTACATTTAGAGCATCATTAAACAAAGTAAATGTTATTAAACGCTTCATTATTGGGTGAAACCTTGAAAAGAGTTACATGAAGAAATCTGTAATTATTAACCTGCAGCAAACTATGGTCAATTCTATTGTTATCTCTCCAAGCTTTGTGATGCTTCGTGTTCAATGATGTGACTCTGAATGCAAAAGATGCATTGTATAAGAAATGGTTTCTCATAATAGAAAAAAATTGAAGTTCTACCAGCTTCAATTCCTACTTTCTTAATGGCGGTAGAATGCTGCATGGGGGGTATTATAACATCGGCAAGCGGCAATTATTAATAAAGGGACAAGTTATAATAATCGACAAAGATGAAAATAATACCTAGTAACCAAACAATCCCAGTCCCTGACATACAACAATAATCACCAACCAGCCGAGCCACATGGATCAAACATAATATAGTACTACAAAAATGTTTTCTGGCAAAATCTCTGCCTAACATGCATCGCTCGGTTTTGTTTGAATGACAAGCTTTCTTGGTAAAAGTCAAGCAACCTGTCAGTCTTGACTGGATATCTAACGCCTGCTACAAGGAGAAAGTGAATATGTCGGCTTTGCACACAGGCATCAAGTTGTTTCTCTCTATTTAGAATTACCTACTTTTGAAAGTGACGAACTACTGCTTTTGGTCATCAAGAAGCAACTATCCATCTACAAACTCTATGTGTGTGTGTTTGATCAAATCAGATTCGAGGGTCTTCTTCTCTATCTAACGGGTTTACATGAATACCATCATAGGAATTGTCAGGTACAACTTACATTTGAATACACAGACAAAAATCCAGATTTGTCAATACAATCTTCGCAGTGCAACGATCAAGTTTTCACAAATGAATTCTACTGCCCAGCACGATTGGAAATTGCATCTATCGACATTTGTGGCATCAAGTTGCTTCTCAAAACAGTGTTTACAATAATTATTAAATTCATTAATCAAACATGTACTTATTTGGTATTCATTTCAAAACGAAGAGGCTCTAGCACATTTTAGGCATTTAGGCAAGCCTGAACTACATGCGCCAAAAATAGCTCTGGTACTATAAGTCTTCTCTTATTTCGATAAACTTTACACAAATAATAATATATATGGTAAATTAAATGTTTTATCAATTGTTTGTTTACATCAGCAAATACAAGGGATGGCTGCTTATAAGATATATGTACCTATGCAATAACAGAAGCATTGTAAGGCTTTAAGGCTATGTCTTGTTTAAAATTTTGTCAATTCCCCACCAGCAAAAAGGGTGAAAATAAATTTTGTTTGCCACCCATTCAAAACTTTCAAGAATAGGAAGTTTTTTTTGTGAAAGTGGGAAAACTGTATAAAAAAGATAATTTTATGTACTCATGAAAAATGTTACAACTGCAACAACAATGCTAAAATACCTGTTTCGAACGTTAAGGGAGATTGTAGACTACAGTAAACTTGGCACTACAATTTTCGGCAGCTACAGTTGTTCGAATTCATTATTTTTTGACGACCAGTGCAGGGAAGCAGGTAATGAGACGAAGGAAAGCATTAAATTGTGAAGATGAGCAGATGTAATGCTTCGCAGGTACTATTATGGCTCGTAGTTGTTGTGAGGTTACGAGTGACGTGGTGGTGTGTACACCAACCAGCCAGTTGTTCAGAAAAGATTAGTATGGCTGTGAAAGAACGTACTTCGTTGAACAATTTCCGTATGAATATTATGTGTTTTGTAGTATGACAGCTTTATTCCTGTCCTTATCATCACTGTTACTAATATTAAAACACAATGTTCTGCAGAGTGTTCCTGCTGATTCATAACAACAGACGTATCATACTTAAATTCAGTAATGATAACACGACTGCAATATTAATCAAAAGCAATAATATGCATAATAGTATAATAACAATGTTACTCCTATACCCGTTCTGTTTGCTAGTTTTTGCTTACTACTTCTTCCAATTTTGTGATTGCATTCACCTGCATGAACGCATCATTTTAATTTGCCAGACAAGAGGAGGACTAGACGAGTTACTATATTTACTTACTTCATTCAACAAGATACCACCTTGTAAGGACACGCATAAACAGAAGTGAACTCGACAAGGTTACAGATACATATCACCAGCATCATCATCAAGAATGAATATTATTATTATTATTACAATGTTGTAGGTATTATTGCAACTATCTTCACTTGACTGCCTAGTAGGTATAAGCAACAACGCTCATTCTTTGCAGGTGCAGGTGGTGATCGTAGAGAAGTCAGATAGCTGTGGAAGCTTTGCTTTGTTATTATTATTATTATACTCGTAGAATTTTTTAGTAAACAAGAACTAGCAAGTTTTCCTGTCGC
Organism: Troglopedetes dispersus; assembly: GCA_027744215.1. NCBI lineage: Eukaryota > Metazoa > Arthropoda > Collembola > Entomobryomorpha > Paronellidae > Troglopedetes > Troglopedetes dispersus. Next base: position 3,390 of record JAHZNF010000953.1, read on the forward strand.
TTCTTTCTTGCTGTGGTTTAGCACGTTAACAAGCGGTTCGAAGAAGTCTTCTGTATGCGTCGTGTCTCTACTTCTCCGAGAGGTTTCATTCTGTGTCTGTCAAGTCAAGTTATAATAATAAAAATGACCGTGGCGGCAGAAAAAGTGGTCGCTCCCTGCTATACTAATATAGGTAATGTGAGCAAGAAATTCATAGATGTACCTCAGTAAGAGCACGAGAAAAAAAGTTACTAGTTCAGTCGTAAATAAGTAGTCTTGCAGGGGTCTTGTGCAGCGCATAAAGCTTGATATTGGTTTTTTTCCTAATAGTATTTATTCATGTTTTGATTATTGTGCCTAGAAGAGAGTTGTTGTGTGTTGGTTGGTAGTTGTTTGGTGATTACGTTACGATTTGGTGATGCGATAGTGATAATACTGATGGCGGTTGGAAACTAAGATATTCCCACGACGCCGACTCGTAATAGTAAAAGCCTTTCATCTCCTAACTGAATAGTATTGTTCTGCTGCTGCTGTTGCTACTTTTTTTTTAAAGAATAACAATTTACTCGTCATCATATAAGTGTGTGGTGTTATGAGGCTTGATTTTTTTATCATAAAATCAGTTGATGGTGCACGTTATTTATTATGTAGGCATGTATATTCTAAAAGAGAGGTGTGTATGCACACGCATAATGTGACTTACAGGCTCTGGCCTACGTTATTCACGACCGTTGAGGATACTCTCACGTGTGCATAAATAAGCTGTTTTATAAGTGGAGTAAGAGGGAGACAGAAAGGAAGTGACTTTTTATTATATCAGAAGAAGAAGAGCGACAAGAGAACAAGGGTTGAAGAAATTACATTTGTGTATGCTCATTCATACTATCTGTAGAAGAAGAGTGCTGAAGTCAAGAGAAAAAAGTTGAAAATTGACGGACTGTTGCCTCTGTTGTGACTGCATAAATAATCTTACACGTACGAGCATCGTACATACGAACCTTTTCCTCTGGCCAACTCCACAAAAACAATCGTGGAAGTAACGACTAACAATTTTGGATTCGTCTGAACAAGCTTAATAGCGCGAAGCCATCATAGGGAAAAATTGGTGATATTTGTGCCGTGTGTCTAAAGCTGCAACAGTTTCCAGTGCCCTAGCTAGGATTCAAGGGTTTCCTAGGATATTGAATATCTCACTTACTATGACTTTAGCAAAATTTATGTGCAGAAAAATATTATTCAATGTGGGAGTTCTTCGAGCGACAAGAGGAAGTTATTTTCAAGATATTGTACGTGGAAATGTGTGTTTAGATGTGGTGTGCATGCTCAAAGTTTTACCTCAGTAAATTGTTTACACTTTGAGCCTTGTAACCATCATGTAGCTGATATCACCAACAAGACAAGTGTCTGCCACTACCGTGCTTCGGCATTACATTAACACCGATTTTTCTCTTGAAGGAAAATAGTTTTTGTGATAAATTGAATTACCTGTTTTTACATCATCGCGGAAGAAAAAACGAGATATTAGTATAAAAACAACATGAAGGATATGCCTTTCAGGCTTACCTCATACAGCACAAGTCACAAAAGCATGAGACAATACACGACAAACCTATTAATGAGTAATTTGGCAAATGCAGTTTGTGGTTATGCAATAAAAGGGTGAACATACGCATTGTGTGTTGTGAAAATCCGCATGTTTTTGATTAACAAAGTCATCGTCAGAAATGATAGTGTCAACAACAAATGACTAACATACCGTACTTAATAATGTGCCTTGTGTAACAAGTGAAAGGCGTCGAAAATAAAGGAGTGGAGTGGAAGCGCATAAAATCTGCAAACACGGATCCTAATTTTCCTTTTGGTTAGTCATATTTTAAATAAATATTATAATTTCTGTCAAGAGGGCCAAGAAAAAAGTCCCAGCAGTTTTAAAAATTGGATTACGAAAATGTCGATAATGGTTCGTTGCGAGAGCATGAACTAAAATTTTGCGCATATTTCCTGAATATCATTTACTGAATTAAGCAGGACACACTTTAAAAAGAAAACCATGTTAAGTTTTTTTTGGGTACAATCAATTCTTTCGCATAAGTACTGCTTAGAAGTAAGCTTTTTCGTGTGCGGTGTGTGCACCCTAAATAGAGTAAATATTTAAAGTTGTTCAGGATAAAAGTAATTTTCACATTGCTGCAGTGACGAACTAACTTCGATCGTTAGCCTTACCAGTTTGAAATTGCAATGACAAAGGCACAGTAATTATGGTTTGTTTAAAGTACGAGGTATATCAGAGCCGCAAACCAAACGGATAGAAGTATTACTGCTTCATAATTTTTCCTTGTTAGGAAATTAATTAGGATTGTATGTGCAGTTAGTTTTATTGCAGAATGAATGACGAAAAAATACTTCATAAAGACTCATACGGATTTTACTTCATTGTTAGACATACGAGTACGAGTACAACTGGCTTGATACAGTTCCTGAATTGTCCTTTGTTATGTAAGTTGAAACCGGGCAGTTGTTCGTTCCGTGTTCACAATTCAGTCCTGGTCTTCTAATATACAAAAAAGTTTTGCAAAAAAGCAAGTCTGAGCTCGACATCGGCAGCATCAGGGAGATCGAAATGAAGATACCGGTTCAGAGAAGAGGAGACTCATTAATATTTAACAGGGAGATTCACAGTATTCCATTACCGTTTTAGGATCAATGACCAACTCATGCAACTTACATTCCGCATTGAATTCGGGTACATGGTTGAATGCTAATGTGTATGAACACATGTGTGTGTATACTGAGTGCCTTGGGTTTTCGTAAGTCGTATTGGTCAATGCAGCTCAAGTTAGGATACCGGAACAAAAGGCCCTCATTAGCATGAAAAGATGTGGCTTTTCTGACGAGCGGTACATTGTGTGAGAAGTGACGTTTTGCAATTTTCTATTTTATTTCGTTCTGTTTGTGCTTATTTCGTTGGCGCCTTTGTTCAAGAGAAATCCCGTGCTCCTTTTATGCTAATTATAGAGCTACCGACAGAACTATTTTGTACTACATTGTAAGGAAAATGACACAGCATAATACCTTTTGGACACTTGGTCAGTGTAACAAGGTGACTAATTAATGAAGGAATACCACGCTATTCTCTGCTGTGGTTGTCGCTCTTCACAAGTCTAAATTAAAAGTTAATTTGTCACCTGATAACATCCGACCATTTCCGTTAGATTTAGATGTAGATGCATACATATTATTTGTTTTGCGACAATTGGTTACTTGTTTTGATATCACAAGAATGCTGCCAGAAAGATTACTGTGTGTTAAATGAACGTAAGTGTCCTTTACAATGTCGCGTCATGGCTAATAGGTTAAAGAAATTAGACTGATCAGTGATCAACGTCTGCGTGTTGAAGTTGTGAATCTTGCCAAAAAAATTGCTTCTTAATTAATTTATTTGCTGGTCCTTTGGCTGATAAATGGAGTTTCAAGGGAACATTACAATTGCAATGACAAAATTACTTCATTATGTATGCGGCTGAATAGAAAGTATATCAATTACACTCAGTTTCAGTACATGTTGGTTAGCCTTAAAGATTCCTAAAAATCAAGCTCAGACTGACTTGGTGGTAGTAGCAAATCAAGGGAATGTCGTTGTGATTTTGTCGATAAACTTGTTTTACTTTGAAAAAAGATTTTCCAACTGTTTATTATAGTCATGTTTTTATTAATCAATCAACAACAGGTTGGGACATATTACACTGCAGGAATGCATGCAGTGTTTCTTCAACCATCAACATTAAAGGGAAATTGAAATTATTTCTTGGGAAATGGCCAGAAAACATAAAAAGTACCAAAAACCACGATAATAGTAATAATGATGGTGGTGGTGCAATTTCAGCTTGATCATTACATGTATGGGATAGTAATCATTGGCTTTACCTGCTGTACATTGTACTAGAGTACTAAACTGTCACTTGAAATCTTGTTTTGAAGTTGTTGGCCACAAACATTTAGAAATAGGAAAGCAGTGTGTGTTCAGCTTTTTATCAAGGAAAAATAGAAACACCTAAATTAAAAATTCAGTGCATCTTCTGGTTCGACGGAATTTTCAAGTGCTGTCACATATGCAGTATGTGCACCTTTGAAAGGACGTTTTTACTCTTCCTACACACTATATCTTTTTGGGAGAGTCTTCGAGTTTGTAATTTAACTGTACATGTTGCATTTATATGCAGGTTGCAGCAGACGACGTAGTTTCTCCCGATTTTTCTCGTTTAAGCAAACATGTACTGAAAGTTGCACAAGGATCAAATATGAATTAAAAGCTGCTGCAGCCATAGTCCTTCCATTCAAACTTTTATCGCAATTTTATTAAATAGTTTATAATTGGAGTCGAGTAATTTTTATAAGGAGTTTTTAGCTGGTGTATGTACGAATCACAATGTAGCTGTACATAAGATAACCATCTATGCAAGTAGTTTTATATTGGCATCCTCTTAGGCAGAAGAATTACGTGTTCGGTAGGTATCGAAGATGACTTGGACATTCATAATTCATTCATGACATCGTAGAAAAAGGAAAATGGATCCTGTAAACTTTCGACAGACAGCCACATTGCATGATGTTCAGTCATGATTCATGATCTTTCAGACTTTACATCTACTACAGACTTTGTTCTGCTGAATCATACTCGTCATGTTTTAGCATCGTACTCCTACATTCATCCATTAAAAATGTCCATTTACCTTGTGATGATGATGACAAGCCTTTAATAACACGCTCCTTTTCTATCGGTCTTCCATCTCCTTCAAGTCTCCTCCTGAATCCCACAGATTACGTCCTCTGAATAAGAATGACAAAGAAAAATCGTGAAACCTCATGAAAGTTTGAGGAAATGCCTTGTTTTGCCCTGGCTCCTTCGAGATTCATTTGAAGTGTATGTATTTTTACTGGTAAAGAACCGAGCTCGTGTTAGAATATACTGAAATGGAAAATGAGTCTGAGAAAGAATATCGCAATGAAGGAATGTGTAATGGCCCTAGTAAGTTTTAAGTGGTTTGGCGCATTAAGCGAGGACATTAGGAGAGTGAAGTGAAGTTAGCAGTAAAACAACTTGGTATCACATATGTACCTACTTACTATTTTATACTGATGTCCGACCACTGCCCCGTTTTTTCTTGCGATGAAAGATAACTCTAATCGAAGGTGGATTGTTTTGAAGCAGACACGAAGTTATCTATTTTACTCGAGAAAACTATATCTCTAATACATCCAGCACCTTGGCAAAATTGCAAACCGTTTCCAATTACGGATAAATGCTAAACACAAAGGAAGAAGAATAAAAGATTCCCTTAATTTTCCACGTTTTCTTGCTTGCAAAGAAATTTTCACAAGTTGTAAGGAAGGTTTATATACTCAACAGGATAAATAAGCAGAAACAACTTGTGCAACGGTAAGTTTCTTGAAGCAGACACGTGAAAATGATTAAAAAGAATCGGATGTTGATAATAAACTCCTGTTTTCATCTTCGTTTACCACCACATTGTCATTGCAGTATACGGAAAACAACAACTTGCCGGCATCACACAATTATCACGTTCAGTCTTCGTAAGAAACCTCACAAGTATATATGACGGAAATATGTGTATACTCAAGAGTTGCCTTGCTCACTGTTCTGCCAGACTTTGGAGAATATGTAGTATTCAACCGTAACAATCAATACGTGAGTGACATAAACGCGCTACCCCGTAAAGTGACTTTGACTTGGTTTGATTTGTAAAACGCTCTCATCGCAGTCGTTCTGGTCTCATGTCGTTACTGCTCTGCTCTGTAATCCCCATCGAAAAAATCTCCAAATAAATGGTTATTACTTTATGATATGGTTGAATGAAATGAAGTTCGACGACCCTCTTCCGCCCATTTTCAAACAATGCAAGACAAACTCGAAAACATATCGAGCCAAAATGCACAATTTTTTTCAGTTTTGAATCGTGTCGAACGTATTTCTTTCCGCCTTATTACACTCCTTGTGCTTTCCATGACTTTGGTTTACGGTTCGCAAGTGGTTCTGCCTTCATTCATTCCTGTCTTCCTCCATTCAATATCAACTGTTCCGTGGATCCCAATCAAATTGAATAAATGAGCATTTTTCATATGTTTTACACGTTTTCCTCTTGTTGGTTATTTCATAGAGCATGAAGTTTTTGTCATTTATACTTGGATAAGAAACGGTTCAAGAACGTTAACAACAACAACAATACATGGGTAACAATGTGATTTGCTGACACGTCTTGCTGCTTTTGTGAGTATTGTAGCGGTGTAAAAAAAACCAAGATGAACGAGTGAAGAGTAGAGTGCTTATTATTATCTGCCTCATCATCGTTCTCATTCTCGTATGAAATGCGTCCGTGCTCACTTACTGTGGGTATACTGTGGGTGACCTTAAAACTGTAGAATTATTATGTGAAGCCACCTACCATTACATCATAATCATATTTCAGGTAATCATGATGCATTAAAAGTTACACCGGCTTCCGTCCCTCTACTCCAATGTCCACTGCACAATAACTCAAGCTGTTGAGTGCCACCCCTTTCAAAAACAATCTACGATAACAAGAAGCATCGAAAAAATGCAAATCGTTATTCGTTGTTTTGTACATGAGTTGCTGAGAGTCAGATTTTAAAACAATGCAAGGGGTGTGTCATGTACGAGGTGGAAGCGGATAATGATTGATGAGGTAATTTATTCGGAATAAATTGTTTTGATTTTTATGTGCTTACCCTACCAAAACAGGAAATAATATATTGTCTCTTATATTTATTTGCTTGAGTCTCGTAAATGGTAGGTATTTGCGAGAATTTGGTGTTCGCTCTTGTTGCCCTTTACATTTGCGGCTCCTCACTAAAATATGACCTATTATGTTTTACAATGCAAGTCAGGTCGTTTGATTCATAAAGTCAGTGAAAATAATATAGGGAATAAAGCCGCAAAGCTACGTATCACATGCCCTATGCCAGAAAAGAATTGTTGGGAAATGTTGACGTGGAGCTGATATATGAGTTCATGTACATTAAAATTTGAATTTCCCGCCTCCACGTTTGCCAAATTTCAAATTTGATTGCATATTCGTGATCAGCTTAATGAGCCCGTTCGAATGAGTATATACATG
>JAHZNF010000954.1:0-14135 GCA_027744215.1 Troglopedetes dispersus
AATTTTTTTTGCTCGTGTTCACTTCGTGGAAACAAAATATAATAAAAATAGATTAGGATCTGTTTTCATGTCTAGTTTCACTTTTTTTGTTTATTTGCAGATTGAAATCTGCGAAAAGGGAGTATAACGAGCTACAGAGTATATATAGCTATGCGGCAAAAAAATCCAGAAAGATAGGAGAAACATAATAGTACTATCTTCAGGGTCACCTCGATTTACTACGATGATGTGATGGATCAAGAAAGACATGAAACGGACATGTGCGTTATCTTATTAAGATTAAGCTGAACTGTGCATGCTGAGCAGTGAAGAAGTTGAAGTACCTACGCAAAAAATGTCTGAGATGGGTACAGTCCAGTCAACTCTCAAAGCTTATTATTGCTGCATGAGACCTTGATTTCTGGATAAAAATTTCCCCTTTTCTGCCACAAAATAATTCCTGCAAATGAGTGAAAGTTATGTTGAAGCTTGGGCATTGTAGACACACGTAATGGTACCGACAAAACCTTTTAGGAGAAAAATGCTAATGGAGTTCCAAGAGGAACATCCATTACCTATAGTACTACATTCTATTCTTAAAGGAGTGACGGTCTTGATTAAATTAAATGGGGGAACATGAATTTAATAATGTTTAATAAACTTATTATATCTGCACAATAAAAATGAGTGTGAGCTGGTTAAAATTACCTAAGCAGGTTCGTGTGCAAAGTAACTATTTATTCCCATAATTATGATGACAAGAGCTGATAAGAGGAAGAACTCGTCAGTTGGATGGAATTGTCGGTCCCAACAGGACCAGCATTGTGAGTGTGCGCACAAATATTTCACAATATAAAACACACTTTACGTTTTTCGTTTAACTATAATAATGATCCTCAAGATGGTCACACTCCACAAAAATAATATACAACAGGACCAGCATTGTGAGTGTGCGCACAAATACTTCACAATATAAAACACACTTTACGTTTTTCGTTTAACTATAATAATGATCCTCAAGATGGTCACGAAGACGTGGGATGTTGAGAGTCAATAGATTCCATCATTATCAAAGTAATATTCTAGCGTAAACTTGGATTTTAGTTGAATACTACAAGCGTTATTTTAAGTAGTTCCTGTTGTATATTATTTTTGTGGAGGGACCTTGCTAAAAAAATGTAAAGAAACGATTTGCTTGAGTACCCACATCATTTTTACATTAGCTTCTTGACTGCGTCTTCAAAAGACCAGAATGGGCATTGCAAACAACAAAGCAGACAAGGAAGATGAAACTGAGAACTCTCTGTTCTTGATGAAAGATATATGATTTCATAATAGGAGAATTTTCTGTGCTTTAGATAAGTTGAAGAGTTTTGCAGGATTTCTGCCTCAGTACACAATTGGCCAAGGTCAAAAAGATGAGACTGCAAAATTAGGTACATGTATACGAGTTTAGTTTAAATTTGAGTCATTAGCAGCTGCAACTTGTAACAATAATCTTAAAAACATTTTTTTTTGCAAATGGCTAATAAATATGTGATGAGTTTTCTGCTAACGTTGATAGTAAGAAGATTAAAAGGCGTGTGATAATCCCATGTAAGCAATAAAATTCTAGATGCTAGAATTCCTGGAAGCTGCTGAACACATGTGCAACTGGGATGGAGCACAAAACGAGAAACAAAAAGGGTGTAACGACGAGTTATCTGATAATTTTTACATGGCAATGGAGGCAATTCAATTTGGAGAAATGCAGTAGCTTATCCGCTTAAGTGGTTTTTTGAATGGATTACAGAATCGATTTACTGGCAAAATCACTGACACATAAAAAAAGTCGCCACATATGTTTGTGTAATGAATAACGAATCTGTCTTAAGTTGATTCCTTTGTATAACTCGTAACATCAGTAAAATTATTATGACATATAAACCTTGTTTGGAAAAGATGAAAGCTGATGTTCATCTCACGAAGAACTCTTACTTGTCATCAATCACCAAAATAACTGTGCTAATTAAGCAATACAAGCGCCTCCATGATAAGTTCCTGACGAGAAGGCTTACGGGATGACATCCACTCATCAACATCTTTTCACTTACATTTCCCTCTGAAGTGTATAATTACGCACATTAAGATTTTTAAAAAAAAATCACTTCATGTTGTTACAATCATATCCCCTAAAATCTACACGTACTAAATTGTAGATATCGAACTGCATATCATGGCGTTTGTCACGCATACTAATAGTACTGATTAGCCGTTTAAATAATCATGAATAATGATGTTATTGCTGGTGATTGACACTCAACAGGAATTTCATCGAAAAAAGGGAAATTCGTCAATGAGCACAGATATAGGAAGACTGACTTTTTTTCAAGAAAAAAGTTTCCTTTTTTCCAAGAATCGTAAAGCAGTGTAAGAGCATGACTGACACACATACCCACTCTGATTGTCGGAAACCTGTGTGTGTGTATATATAAACAAGCAATAAAACAGGTCTGACACAAAACGTTCCTCGCGGGATGTCTGTGTGTAACCAATAATGGCACATTACATATAACCCATTACTGTAATTTTTTCCTGCAAAAACCTTTTTAAATTCAATTAAAAAGCCATCCTTCTCTATCATGTCTAGTCATCAATTTATGTGATCACTGTGTGTCCCATCCGCGTATTGGTTGATTGCTCGTCGTGCCTCTTTCTGACAGGGAAAGACTTTGCGGACGACGAAAATTGTAGGCAATAACAGAGCGCGAAGATCTTTTTGGATAAGTCTTTGCTGTAATAAAAGATACTGTGTGTTGCATAATAATCATTGGGGTTCATCATCATCATCAAGTAACACTTTTTTCCTTTTGGTACCGTCATTCATTCTCTTTGTTCAATCATTTTCAGTGTGAACATGGCGAATTCTTATCTGTCAATGTGAATTGATAAGTCCTACGTGTGTGCACCATAATATGATATGTGCAGCCTTTGCCATTTAGTCCGTTGTAAAAATTATTATAGCTAATGCTGTTTTATTATTAAAATTATATAATAGGGAAATGCTATAACAACTTGATTACTTTACTAAGGTGCTTATATGCATGCTTCCAAACAAGTCAATACGCAATATAATTTAGCCAGCGGAAAGTGACATTTGAGAACACTGACTCAAATAAGTACTTTGAATGATAAACCTTAATAATAAAGACAGAAAATGAGTGAATGCTGTATTGATCTCAAGTGTTCACAATTTTCCCCTCAATCCTTCAACAAAAACGCTAGACGTTTCAGAGACTACCTAAAGGTTTCGAATACACTACCCTTGTCATTTATTTCTCTCTCACTTTTTTGTGTCCCTACTAGACTTGAGTGAATAATTGGCGTTTTGCAAAAGTAGGTAAAAGTTATCATGTTTCAAGTGAAGCAATATAAATCTATCTTGGCACGGCTGACCAATACATTACTTAAGGCAATAATAGTGTAATATAATATGCTCACGGTGGAGCACAGGATGATTCATCAATTTGCTTTTGCACTTTGGTGCAACCATGTACTTTTTGCTTGTTAAGAGTTGCAAGATTGCATAACCGAGGAGGTATATACATAACAAACCGTACAATAGTCTAAGTAACATTATTTCTACCTTCCCAGTTCCCATTCAAGAAGAGGGCATAGAAAATTGACCAGTTATTGTAAAGTTATTATAATGATGATTTTATGATGACGCTGCTGAGGATAATGTCTCTGACGTGGAAACATAAGATCTAGTAGGGACTGCGGGAAGGAGACGAAGAAAAATTGTTGGGAGGCAATAGGCACATTACGGAGGAGTGTGTGAATGGTAATATGGTATAAAAAAGTGGAGGAACCACTATTACTTTACATGGGCCATGGCTTCTATAATGTCTTTATATTTTATTGTTGTGTACTACATTTTTTAAACAAAAAAACTGACCGATCATTTACAATATTAACCTTGTGTTTAAGAAGAATCTTGCGATTACCTTTTCGAATTACAATGAAAATGCACATTCAAAAAGTGAACATGAAAGAGGCCTCAGCATTTCTGAAGAGGGAAAAAATTAGGTAACACTCAGAGTATAATTTCCTTGATTCAATATTTTCATAGTGGCCCTTCGCCAGTGTCATATGTGCCAGTGCAATTCAACTGTGTTGGGATGATCATGATGGGGATGACGATAAAATAAAATAAAAATTCTTTTAGAAATGAAAGAGGTGTGATATGAAATGATAATGGAGAATATTGCGTGTTCTTGACAAAAAGAAGACGAAGGGAACACACATTTATACTTTTTTATGCGCAATCATAATCGTAATTTTTAGGTGTAGATTTTTCTTATTATTGCGTGTCCACACAAACATAACATGCGAAGTGCATGATTATATAAAAGTGAAATAAAAACGTCACTTTGGGCTAGGCTACCGCTTTGCAAAGTCTCAAGATACTTGGATTGCTATCCGACTCTCTTGTTTGACTTTTGAACAAAAAATATCTATGCCATTTCATTTGTCCCTGGCCATCTATCTCTTGATTGTTGTTATTGTTCGTGGTGCAATAACATATATTTTGTTAAAAAAATGTTTTGCAATCTCTCTCGTGAGAGCATGTGTGTGTTTGACGATTTTTTTTGGTGTTGCCGTTTAATGATTTGTTGACACTTTTGCGCACATTTTTTTCACCTTAAGAAAAATTTAAGTACTGGCTGACTTGGCTCAAGAGTGTAATGAAAATGATAATGGTATTTGATGAATGAGAATGGGGAGGTGACGTTTTAAATGACAATCACTAAAAGTGTAAGTAGTGATTTTCACACACAAAAAAAATAATATATTATGTGTGCTTGCAGAGGTGTTGCAATTCCTGAAATGATGATGTATGCGTGTTCTATGATCTGTCGACAATGCTAGTAAAATTCGAGAAAGGTCAGACACAACAAGTAGAGATTTTGTCATTGTTTCATTTGAAGGCTTACCTTGTTTAAAATAAGATTTAATTTCAGCTCCATCTTGCCAGGCTCCCATGGCCAACCCAAAGAGAAGAAGTTGAATCAATTGTTTCATTTTGCTAGGATTTTGTTGGGATGATTGGATTGGATGCGACTCAGAAAGTGACCAACAAAAAACTGGATGTTTTTGTTTGGGTAGATTGGACTGGACAGGCTTGCCTCTTCAGGAAGAATTGCTGCTTTGCTGCATATATGATGAGGTGGTGGTAGTTCCAGCGTCCATGATTCAATCTGCAAAAATAAAAATGCAAATAAAGCATTTGAATAAATCTGTCGCATCAAATAGGTTTACATCAAAATCAGCTTAAAATGCAAGTTGCTTTTGCCCATGTACGCTTTCATTACATTTTGCAAAAAGCAAATAGCTTCTAGATGCTTATCTAAACGTTCTTAAAACTCCAAAGCTGGAATCATAAAGGATTCCTTATTACACTTCATAAGAACATGGTACAAAGAGAAAAAGTGAAATTCACGTAACTTCTTTAACCACAACACGGTTTGTCGGCAAAAATTGTTGTCTGTGATATTGTTTGTGCACCGCTCAAAAGCCTCGCCAAAACCATATGGTTTTGCGAATCAAGAAATGAACAAAAGAGGAAAAGAGCTCCACCGAAGCATGGTCATGGCTGCGTGAGCACAAGTAGCACAGCAAGACAAAAACTGAATTTCGTAATAAACCGTTTTTTTTCCAAAGTCGTACGCATCTCTGCTTTGATTGCAATTTATGCATGTACATAGTACCAAGTACTTGCCAAACTGCAAATTTCCTGAGTTATGATGGTGCGCTAATAATAGACCGTTGGCAAATTTTTCGTATCCAGAAGTGTCAATAATGAAGGGAATCAAGGTAATAGTAATAAATTGCACCTCTTTATATCAGACACGTATTCGCTGTCCATTCAACAGTCAAACTGGGTCCTACCAACTTAACAAGTGATTATATTTTTCAAGGTACCTCTCTCAAAAAATTGATACGTATTGTTGTATTGGATTATAGTAACTCCTTCGACGAATTAAGTGATCTTGATCTAGGTAATTGTAAAGTAACCAGGAGTAGTCCAAGTTGCGCTATCTTGAAAGCTAATGCATAAATAATCAGCGTGCAGAAATTTATTTAATCCGCGAACACAAAGATTACAATCGCAATTTCACTCTCAGCCACAACGCAAAAAAAAAGATTGAAAATGAAGTGAGCGACTTGTGGTGGGTTGTTTGTCAAGTAATTCCAGAATTTATATTGGATTCATTATTCTAACAATAAACACATAATCTGTTCATTTTAGCACGCTGTCCTGTCATCATCCCAAAATTAGGTCCAGCCTTCGCAAGTCGATGAATAAATCCTAATTTTTTGTGCGTCCTGTCTGCTCCCTCACTGCTGTGTTTTGACTGTGGAAGCTTTCAATAAAAATGAAATTAACATTGGGATGATTATTTCTTGGCACATTTGGCAGCTTTATAGACTTTTTTTCTGAGTCTCGTGTAATTGTAAATGATTATGTATGCAATGCATCATCACCACAGTTGACCATGAAGTTTATAAGAAGGAAATAGTAGCAGTTAAACGATTTGACGTGAGCAAAAAGTCTTAATTCATTTTGTTCCTCCTGGGGTGGTTGGTACGCACTTTGAAGTAAATTTGAGATTGTTAGCTTGTGATTAGGAACAAGATGAACGATCTGGTCTGCATGAAGGATGGAATTTGAAACAAAAGTCATTTACGAGACAACTTGAGATGGTTAAGCTGGTTTTGTGACAAAAAATAAAACACTGACTTAGCGACGCAATTGTGCATAGAAAACGTAATAAAGAATGTATATAATGTCTTATTCGGGAGTTCCTTCTTCTGGACACCTTTACTACTTTTAGGTACGCTAATAAGATCGTTAGTTTGAAGACTTGTATTATATCTCCATCAAAGATTTCTAAGCAGAGCCATTCCTTCATCGGAACATTAGTGCCTCCTGCTCACTTTTTTTGTCATTTTGTGATTAGACAAAAAGATAAAAATGCAATTTAGTTTTTAGTTATCTAATATTCATGTCTTACACACACTTATAAGCGAGGTCCTTCTCTAGCGCGCTATTTCTTGAGGCGAGTGTGGCAGGGAGCTGCCGAAGGAATGGCAATTACTACATTTCACTTATCTATAATATATTTTGCCTTGACAAAGGGAACATTTATTATGATAATGATGATGATACACAAGTACGCGCATTGTTGCTGCCAGTCAACATGTAACACCACAAATAGTATGGAAAGTAATAGTACATACATACGCGACAGAACTACTAGTCGTACTTCGTCTACTTGTTTTCGCGTAAGTAAAAAGGGAGAAGGAGATAATATGTCACATTTAAGTAGCATGCTGGGTCTTCTCCTGTCGACTATCATCATGCTCATCTTTCACTTATCATCATGTCATCTTCCCAAAATGTAAGATGAAGATTACAACCAGAGTCTCTTTCATCAATGCAGTGCTGTAGGTGCAGGTGCACCCTAAAAATTCTAAAGTGTTGATTACTATTATTATTGGATTTCAGTGATTCTTTTTTTTTTACAAAAATGCCTAGCATCAACACCTTAAAATTACAAGGAGCGAAGGACATTTTGTCACTTTTTGTGCCAACTGTATTTTTTAGCTTTAGCTTACCCAAAATTATTTATAAGTTAAATTTCAAATAAAATATGAAGTCGTGTATATACAATTTTTTAAATACAGGTATCGTATTGTTATGAGCATTCCACGTCATTGTTTTTATTGAGCACCTACGCAAATGAATATGTAATTTTCTTATTTTCCAAAGCAATATTTTGTGCGCAGTTTGAGATGCGAAAAGAACAATAGAAAATGGTCGAAAAACGATAAAAATTAAGATTTGTGTGTTTCACCGAGAATTTGTGTAGGATGAGTTTTAATTGAAAAAAATACAATCTTAATAAATTATTATGTTCATCCACTCAGAGAACAACGTGCCATTGTTTCCGTCTTAACTAAACAGTTTTACCATTTATCTGCCACAATATGCAAATCATGTAGGGGATGAAAAGATGCAGGAGCGGCTGCAGCCATGCATCGGTCCATCACAATCATAAATTAATCGGATAATAAAAAAGAAGGAATATAAAAAAGGAAGGAGGCATCCTACTACTCCTTATCCTCTTGTTGCAGCATAAAATAAGAAAAGATAATGTATTAAGCACTCCACATCTTTTTTATGCATTTCCTTTTCCAGAACAAAATAATGAATTTCAAAGACCGGATTGAACTCCGGTCTTTGTTTAGGGAAGTGCCTATAAAGTAGTCTCAAAGAGCCACATCGTTAAATTTTGTTGAATGAAATCTCGTTGAGGTATAAAGCAATCATACAATGTAAATAAGTAAAAAGTCGATATAAAAGCCACCCACGCACACAGCAGCGTTAACCCTAAAAGTGCTAAACATGGAAATGCATCAGATGAACTATTCACAGAAAAAGATAATAATGATGGAGATCTCCGCGTAAAATATCTCTCTTTGGTGCAAAGTCTCATGTTCAGTGTGATTCTTATCACCATCTCTCTAACAAAAGGTGATCCCACATTATTGTTGTAAGGAAAACCGAATAAGTCCACACTGCCCATCAATGTTTCCTTTTTCCTCTTTCCTCTTCACCACTGAATACAACACACAACCAGTCAGCCAGTCTAATTGAGCACGTATATTTTTTTTCAACTTTTCGACACGGGAGATCATGTTCTATTAGTTTTTGGTGTGATGCTTGCATGTTCGACGAACCTTCGCTGACGACCGCTCCACAACTTACACAACAACGCTACACGCCCTTTTGATTGTTTAGCATTATAGTGATACCCACATGACCAGCCGAGCCAACAATGACACAGGCAGACATTTTCTCTTGTGATCTATTCATTCATTTCATTCCCATTCATCATCATCAAATCACATATTTTTTTATTATTACGCCTTCCACTTTTTTGCAGCAGACAGCCTCGCGATAAGCAATGAATATTAAGTACATACATGACTGACGACAATACCCATAGAATAACTGTATGTGTGTCACACACTCACACACACTTCGCCATTATTTACAAGTAGCCATATTTTGAAGTGATGTCTAGTCGAATTCAAAAATCCAATTTTCCCTTGTTGCATTGCAATTACACTTATTAGTCATCGTAGATCTTGTGCTGCTGCAGTGAAATGAAATTGAACGCATAATAATAGTAATATTCATACATTACGTAGGTACATAACGTAATAGTGATAAGGGTCGTAAAATGTGATCTCGTTTTTATTGATGGAGCGTTTTTCTTCCCTCTTATCAGCGTCAATCCATTTAGCAAAAAGCAGGTAGACACACCTGATCTAGTTTTTTGTTCTGCATCTTTAAAACAAGCAAAAACGATTTTCGTAAGAAAAGCAATATGCATATAACTACCTATATGCAATATGCATAATGACAAAACATAGTAACTGTGAATGGGGAATGAATAAAGTGAGTGCTCGGTTATCATCAATGATGCATTTAGTTCAATTTTCAAAGTCTTTGTTTTTTCCACGAGTCCATTACGACATGACATGGATACTACCGCGAGGAGATGATAACGACGTGAAGGAGTTGTGATACTCGATATTTCGTGGATGGAGGTGATGGTTAAAAAGGAATTATAATTGGGTGCATTAGGCAACACCCCTCTGGGAAGCGACGTGAACGTGCAAGCGAGGCCCATTAGCAATGCAAACATTGAGTAATTAAATACACACCAGGCAGCCACATCATCAAGACCAACAGAGGTTTTTTGTTGCTCCTGGCCTGACCCAAAATATATTGAACTTTTTTAAAAAAAAAAGATAGATGCAATGATATTGGATTTGAGTAATATGCACCTTGTTTGCATAAAACCAGTCATCACGCTCATTCAAGATTCATTATTAAAATTATTGCAAGGTGCATAGCAGACACACCAGCCACCTTTTATGTAATGTTAATTAAGCAAGAATGATTAAGCTTGTTCTACGAGCATAACGTAGGCACAAGCGTCCCACTCGATTTGAACTGGTGTGTTGTTGACATGTTTCATGGCTGATACGTAGGTGTAAGTAAAATGGCTTGTTTGATAATTTTCTAAAAGAAGAACCTAATTTTTCCTTGTTTTCGTATAATCAACAAAGATTTCCTCAAAAAGAAAATACCTAAAAGTTTACAAAAAAAAGTTGTTAATAGCCAATACGCAAAATATATGTATTAAATGGGCGCTTATTAATGCTCGGTAATGGGTACTTTAATCTGTGTGAATTTCCTTAACGAACCGCCTCTGTCATCACTTTATTTCGCAAAAAATATATAACATCATACCAAAAACAAAATGGATAGCGCACTCACGAACAAAAAAAAAATTTTGAGAGGCTACAAAAAAGATAGAAGCAGTTAAGCATTCCTTATTTTGCTCACTTTGATATTTTTTCGTCTCTCCGTAAGGTATCACAGAAGGTAAATTAGCCATTAGGTGGGATTTACTCGTTGAATGGTCACTTAAAAAATGTGAGCAAAAAATACTGGACCAAAATGGAAACAGTTATGAAGAAAGAAATGTTTTTTTTGGCTACGTCATTGCACATTGCAGTAGTTGACCACTTGCTAAATGCATGCGACTGTTTAAATGACCAAATTATTACCCATAAAACATGAAAATTAAAATTTTCGCCTCCCCATTCCTTTCCACCACTGCTGTTCGTAACTAGAAAAATTACCCTATTGACATTTTTCTAGTTACGATATTATGATGATTATTTATACAGCTGAGAGATAATTTTTCTAGCCCGAAGGAGGTTATTATTGTCCTGTACACAAGTGCGCGTGCGCTGCAGTTAATTTAATAATTTGTAGATGCAGTTTGTTTGTTGTTAGAACAGATTAAAGTAGGCAAGGGAAGGCTGTCAAATAATTTGCTTTTTCACGCTGGGAGCTTGCTCTTATTGCTTAAAAAAATGCGCATATATTTGAATGGACACTATTACCTCTGCTATGAAGCAATGGAAGAAAATAGTCCAACGACTTTTTTGTCTATGTGTTAGCCCCAAAGTGCAAAAAAATCGTGTATGTATTTCTTGACACAAAATTACTCTTTTCTCACTCCTTTCTCCTCTCTGTCCACAGTGAACCAGCTCGCCACCAACAACGAAACAACAACATTTTGCATTATTATCGTTACGTGCACACCACTCCGCTGGCACTTGGTAGTTTCTTGGCCAGAGGAACCACACAGAGATTTTACAAACAATTTTTGCTAACATCTCCCCTTTTGCAGTGAGTGGACTGTAGTCTTCCTGCCCAAAAGAAATAATGATAATGCTTGACCTAAACAAATATAGTTAAACCATGTATGTACTTTAGCAGATGTTGTTTGGTGGTGTAAATAGCACATTTGCACAAACCGGTACCGGCGGTACTGCCACATCCACCACCACCACCGCACAGTCATTTTTTTACCTAAAGACACTGCAATCAGGAAGGCACAGACAAAAAGTGCTTGACATGAAAAAATAAAAGCAATACAGAGAAGACTCCATCCATTGACCAAATCATTATATTATATTTTTCTGCCAACAGTTGTTACGTGAGTTTTAAATGGACGGTACGTGTGTAATATGATGTGTGACTTGAGATAAAGCTGGGCTCCTCCGCGAGCAAAAAACCATAACCGTATTTACTATGTCTTTAGTATTATTATTGTTCGTGCCTGTGTGTGCTTGTATTTTTTATTTTGCTTGTTGTTGCTGTTATTATTATTATTATTACTGCATTATGACATATGGCTAGGTCTCTGGTTGTAAACCAAAGTTAAGTGGACAAAACTTAGTGGGTAATGGCAAGCAGGAGAGCCAGAGAGTCAACAAATTTTTTACAACTCTCTTTGAAAGAGAAAAAAATTGGCAAAAACCTTAACTGCAGGTATTTAAATACTGGCGAAGAAAAAAGTAGGTATATGGGTAGTTGTTGTAGGTATTATCGAGAATAAAAGTGGGTCTTCCTTTTATTATCTTTAGCACATAAAACTTGCATATGGGAAATTCAAATGGAATGTATGTTGCGTCCACAGTCCACACCACTCTCATCATCGAATAATTTACGTACCAATCTCTACCCTATAATAAGGGACAATCTTGAGTGAGCAGTTCCGACATAAAGGTAAAACGGTGTAATTAATAAGATGAGGTTGTAAATAATCACCCATTTTTTTAAATACAATATTACGTGAAGCAATACATTCTGTGGAGAGAGGGCAACCAATACTACATGTTGAACAGTTTGGTGTTCTGTGGTGATTTTTAAGTGTGAGAGAATGAAGTAAAAGCAGTCCACAAACTGCGAAACAACCCACATCAATTTTTTTGAGATGTCGATGATGTCTTTATAAACGACGATAAGTTACATTCAAAAGGTGTACTTGCGTGTACAAATGTATGAACACGCATAATTAGTACTCGCGAAAACTAAAAATGCAGCATGTGTGCGCAACATGAAATAAATGAAAAAGTATTCATTTTTTCTATAAGTCAAATCACTAATTGTTATGCTCATCATCATTGGTGTTTGAAAACAAGTTGACTCTTTGTTCCTTACAAAATGTATTTTAATCAAAACATATGTATTCTTGTGTGAATCGAAACGTGTCATTAATATGTCCTTTCCCAACGTCTGAATATTCATATCAAGTTTTGAAAGAATTGGATGAATGAATTGAACAAATTGAGCATTCTGGTCAAATATAGGTTAGGCTCAGTTGTTTCTGAAAAGATTATGAAATCCAAGTAGGCACCCTACAGAAGTACCGCGTGTTTAAGCAAAGCATGCAATTAAATCAGGTGGGAGCGGTCTGATATAAAAAAAATATGTTATGATCCTTTTAAAAAATGGTTCGTTCTCAAATTTTCGATTTTTTTTTCAATCAAATTGATGACGAAGAACCACGAGTAATTTTATTAAGCAACATTTTGTACACTTATAAAAAAACGAAGGGAGAGATGCGTATCTTCGTGATTATGTGTCATGTCACAGTAGATCACGAGGAAAGGGTACCAACCACAACCACCACCAATTTGAAAAAAAAATCTTTACTTGTTTGCAAACCAATTTTTTTGTTTTCTTTATAATCTGTAACGAGGATGATGGATAAAAAGGAGAGATGATTTAATTTTTTGCTCCATTGTTACACAGTTATATGATGGGGATGTTGTAATGCAACATCTTGTTGTTGTCGATTTACGAGTGCGGCCCTTGCTCATTGTGCCTAGTGATGGTTGGTAGTGGTTGTTTCCGATTTTATTGCATCCATTCACAGCAGGACTCAGCGATGAAACATTGAGAATAATATTGCATTTTTGCATCAATTCTTTAGTAGTGTTTTTGGTATACAAATATTACGAAGTTTCGCCGTTGTTCCACCAACACTCTCTTTTTATAAGGACACTTTAAACTTCTATTTTATAGCTTTTAGCGGAGCGAAGTGAATAAAAAATATCCTTACATATTTCCTTCTTCCCTTCAAATAATCAACGCTATTACCAAACTCCCAGCAGCTTCGATAATCTCCTCATCTCAATAACAGACGCTACTATTAGTTTAACATGATATTGGTAGAGGCTACAACATATAGCAGGCATTTTTGAGCGAAATAAATGCATGATTATCCGATGATGATTGATGTGAAGTATCAGACAATAAGAAAAAGGGTGTAGCAACCTACAAAATAAAGTCGAAGAAGAAAAATTGCTTGGTTTGCTCTTTTAGAAGGAACAGTCATAAAGTACAATTTTTTATGGACTAAAGCACATATGTATATGCATTTTTATTCTCTGGGATTCGTGGTGGTGTGGTTTATCACTGTCTTGTCACAAGTTTCTCTTGTTTCCTGGATAGGCATTTGCTGCAGCAGCGGTAAAAATATGTATGCAAGAAAATAATATAATATTTAACAATGGGTAATTTTTAGTGGAGTATAAAGTAAAAAAACAAGCCCGTCCAACCACCACATGAGATCTCACGACCAATTTTTATTCGAAAATCTGGTCATCGTTGGATTTTTAAAAAGTGAGCGCAGAAAAAAGCGTACTGCATTCACTGACGCAATATTAAATTA
>JAHZNF010000955.1:0-10823 GCA_027744215.1 Troglopedetes dispersus
AGACCGTTCATCGTTCCGAATTCTAAACTCAACCCGGGAACAACCGTGACCATGTCGCACTTGTCCCCCAGAGGTTCAAGAAAGAAAAAGTCCACCTAAATTATACTATTATATATATTTAAATTAAAACCAGATTATGTTTATTTTATTTACTCGCATAATCACCCTTATAGCTATTCAGTGTATCGAATCGAACGTGGGGCACTTTGTGCGAATTTTACAAATTCTAAGATTCGACTGCTGCGCATTCTTCAAGTTCGCTTTTCATTAGACTTATATGATTTTGAATAGAAACGTATACATTGTTTCATCTTCCCTCGAGAGCGAAAAGATTTAACTGCATTCCATTGTTTAGGCTTAACAGCATCAACCTGCATACATTTCATAGATCTGAAAATTAGTTAGTGCTATGTAGTTGGTTTTATGCTTAGGTATTTAACTTGAGCTTATTTTTGCAACCCATTTCATTTCTACCAAGTTCATCAACGTGCCTTTGCTGAAGTCAAGAATTATTTTATATAAAGAATTCGAAGAAATAAAATTCATTGTGTATTTATAATGCTGATCCACCTTTGGGTGGAAGCTTCGTACAGTAAAAAATTGTCAAAACACGTACATGTACGACCCTTCTCTGTGATAGAAGTTAATCTTCAAAAATAGGTATAAGTACAATGATTGTGTTAGTTTATAATAGTTAAATTAAGGTTAGATTACATCTAAGGAGTGTTATACCGACTGTGACATACGTAGTGTGGGTAAGTTTACCATTCACTGAGTGAACACATTTTTTTGAATTTCATGTGCAATGCTTGACAAGAAAAAATAAACAT
Source organism: Troglopedetes dispersus (assembly GCA_027744215.1). NCBI lineage: Eukaryota > Metazoa > Arthropoda > Collembola > Entomobryomorpha > Paronellidae > Troglopedetes > Troglopedetes dispersus. The sequence continues at coordinate 831 of JAHZNF010000955.1, forward strand.
ACGTCATTGTGATGATCAAATTGTTTGTTTGTAAACCCATATTTGCTGGTGCTTACACCTTCTACTCTTTTACTGACTTATAACTTCACGTTTGGCTTCTATGGTGTGTATGTTGTAGATCTTCCAATAACGCATTTGTTTGAAGAGTATGATGACTCGTCAAAAGATGTCAAGTTGACCATAAACGGTTAGTCATTTTGAAGCAAAGACTGTAAATGCATTCTAGTTTTATTGGTGTCGATTTCAGCCAAATTAGCCAAAGCATTAGATTTTTTGTTGTAAAAAAATAGCAAAGAGGACTTTGAATTTTACAGGTGCACTCGCACTCACCAACTGCACAACTCTCCGTGTACTTTGCTGCGCACCATTTTCTTACTTTGTCGATGTCGACCATAAACCTAAATTCTACAATTTGCCAATATTGCACAGCAAAATCTTATTAGATGTTGCCTTTTTTTCAAGATGTCGCACGAGGCCCCAGGAACTTTTTGCACTGTATTTGTGCTGTTGCCTTTTTTAGCATTTAAAACACATCAGCGATGTTCAAAATAATTAATAAATCTACTGGATTTTGGATAGTGACGATATTTTGTCACCAGACAGTTTGGTTCAAACCTTTCTGTGCCGTTTTTCTGCATATACAGTGCAAAATTCTGACGAAGCAAACGCAAAATCGTAAAACTACTTCGTAGGCCTAATAGTTTCTCGGATCATGCAAGTTTTTATCTTATCTAATTTTGCCCATTCCGCCAAGAGAATAAATATTCAATTTCATTTGTATATTTACTGTGCGTGTAGGTAGATGCTTTACATAGCATTAGGTGGTGATGTGATAAGGTAAATTGGACTTCAACAAATGATTTACACTTTAGACGACTCAGAGAGATCGTCCTTCTGTGCAGGTATAATATGCAATAATTACTTGTCTACGTCATTATACGTGAATATGCTGAATAACCGTTTCATACAACTCACATATTATTTTTAACATATAAACATGTGACTCTGATAGGTTGGAATTAACTGAATTGTAACTAGTCACATTTTATTGTACGTCGCATCACATCTGATGGTTTATAACTTTCAAATGCTTTCAACTTCTGTGCTATCTCGAATTGATCCAGTGATAGTTTGAAATTGGTTATGGACCTTCATCGAATTACAAAAAAACGTAAAAAATCAGGTAATATCAATTTATCACTTAAAGATTCTCAGTAGTCGCAATAAAATCTGCAGTTGGTTTCCAATAATTAACTATAAACTATCTTACTACCTAAGTTTACTACATAAACTTTTATAAGGATTTTGGGACAGCTTTAAGCAGCAACAATGCAGTGCTTGGATTCCAAACTACACTGTCCGTAGATTATCTCCGGTGCTCGCTGGTGTTGGTTTGATTCTTATTTCTGTAGGAATTGCAATTATTGCCATCACGTCTCGCACTTCGGTTTTTCGTGTAGACTACACCTTTTGTCAAAGTCTCCAGAATCCTGCCGTTTCCTGTGCACAATTCATTCAATCATCAGAGTATGTAGCAAGAAATGATACGGATCAAGCTTGTGAATGCGATGTGAAATTTGAGCTGCAAAGACCTATTAAAGTGTGTACCCTAAATTTGCATGATATTATTTATCATACGGAATACCTTTTTTTAAAAGAGAATTAACAGTACAAAATACAGTAAACAATAGTAGTGTTTTGAGTAAGCCTGGATTTCAAAATTCTCAAATTTATTAATCATTTTCAGGGAAAGAAAGTATACATGTACTACGGACTAGATAACTTTTACCAGAATAAGCGGAAATATGTTAGTTCACGGGATGATGACCAGCTTCTGGGGAAACTTGGGACTGCAGAGAATCCGACGGAACCGGGCGACGATTGTCGACCATTTGACAAAGGTAGGAGATCCTATGTATACATTATTAAATATTATTATGCATATGGCTTTATGATTGAAGCACTCTTGGTTTTTACATAATTTGGATTCTTCCTCAGATGCCTCTGGCAGAATAATTTTCCCATGTGGAGCCATTGCCAATTCTATGTTCAACGATACTTTTCAATTGTTCTATCAGAGTGACAAGAGTGGAGAGGTCAAATTTAAACAAAATAGACGGGGAATAGCTTGGGCTTCGGATGCGAAATTTAGATACAAAAATCCACCTGAATTCAAGAATAGGAATCACTCGATTTGGCAAAGGTTCACAAAGCCCAAAGGTTATATTTCAAATATAATATAATCAAATATTTGTATTTGATTATCCGTACAAGCTACATTTGTTAACGTGTAGCAAACCTAAACAAAATGTATTTGCATGACATCTGAAAATATAATGTGCACTTCAAATCATTCCAAAAGACTGGGGAAGAACGCTCTGGGATCTTGACCCCGGTGACCCAGAGAACAATGGTGTGCAGAATGAAGATTTTATGGTTTGGATGCGCCCTGCACCATTTTCCAATTTTCAGAAATTGTACAGAATTATCGAGACAGCCTCGCTTGGAGATTGCTTGCCAGCTGGCAAATACCATGTTAAAATTAACTACAGTAAGGAGCGTTTACAAAGCTAAATAAAAAAAATTCTGTCGAATGGAAATTTTATTCCTTCTTATTCGTGTTCTTGATTGTTAGCATATGAAGTGGCCTCCTTTGGTGGGAAGAAGAGTATTGTACTTTCAGCAACATCCATTTTGGGTCAGAAAAACTACTTTCAGGGAATATTTTCAGTGTCCTTGGGTGGACTAACTATTGTGTTCGGGGTAATCTTCTGTTTATGTGGATGCACTGGCAAACATGGAAAAGGGTATTTTCCTTTTAGTTTTATAACTTATTGTGCTGTGGGGTTTGTCATAAATAGATTGGTTATGCTGTGTTTTGACTTATTTTCTCTCTGTGTATGGTATGTAAAATTGTTCTTTGTTTTACAGTTCACTCAGGAAATATAACGTTGATTGAGATTGGTTTACTTTCTGAATGAAACAAGATGATGATGAATTACAAGCATTTACGGATTCAATCTCGGCCTAATTCAATATTACTTGTTCGTGAAGGCGGAAATCCAAGCGATTTTCTTTTTATCTTTATACCTTTATCATTTATCGCTGCTTCGTACAGGGAGGACTTTTCTGTTACCCATGAGCATTATAATGTAACTAATTTAGTAATTAATATTATTGAGCGCCAAAACATTTGACAGTATTTAAAACCAATTTGATTTTGATACAAAAAATGCAAAAGGTACACCGTAACATTGGTACATTGATTTTGTAAGGCTTACGGGGCATTACGAGACTTTCGGGTTGTTCCAGATTATTTATATTTCAGTTGTTCTATTTATAATAATGAAATTATAAGGATGAATATTTAATGTGAAAAGCAGTATTACTAAATTTAGCAATACAATTGCACAATTGCAGTTCCTATATAATAATATAGGAATATAATAATAATGACCGAATTGTGAACCTGAGGCAATGATAGAAGATATGTTTAATTATATGTGATTAAGAAATATGCCAAGCAATTCAAAGCTTTCGTCTTTGTTGTCACAGATTGATATCTTGATGGGTCCAACTTTAAGTTCAAAAGAAAGTCTGTCTGAGTTAAAGGAAGCCTTTTTCTTTAACTCGGTACCAGCCCTGAATGAAACAATGAGTAACTTAGGTAGATGACTTTGTAATAGCCACCTCGAGTTGTTTCTGTAAGTGGCTGTTACTAATTACGTCGTTATGCAATTAGCCAGTAGTGTATGGCATAATAGATGTTTTGCCAGAGGTTGTTTGGAAATGACAATTAATTAATGCGCGGCTTCATTCGTGTTGTTGCATTTTGTCGTTTCTTGTATGTAAATAAATAAAAACTTAATTTTAATCTTTATAATTGCGATATTTAATATTTGAAGTATTTTTACTGATATTTCATACTTTACAGACTACTTACGCATGAACTACACTTGCATTTTGATTGTACTACTTATCCGTATCTAAAACATAAATAATTATACTAATGACTAGAAACGTTAATGTATAAAAAGTATTAATTTTAGGATTACAATTAGTTCATGTTGTCTGACGAGAGATTCAGAGATGTTAGGCTGCTCCGACGGTTAGGGTTAACACCAAGATTTTCCCAGTTTATCCATGAGAGTCGAGCCGTTAAATCTTTGGAATATCACAATACCCCCACATATTTATTGTTTGGAAATGTTGCACAGAAAAAGAATCTTAATTTAGGCTACATTTCTTCTGCATTAGTTGAAGTCGAACCACTATTATTAATAGCTCTTGAAAGTCTGTCTTCTGCACAAAAAAACTTGAGTGTGGTGGCACACCTTAATGATTTTAAATTAATATTTCTGCGAAGTAAAACATCACTTTATTGAATTGCTAACACTCAACTCGCAATTAAATTGAATTGGCCAGGTTGGGAATTAACTCGCAGGAAGAAAAGTTTCGGACGAATAAATTTGTTTATGAACATTAGGATTAAGGTGGACCCTTTACAAACAAATTTTTCAGGTGGAAAGCCTGAGATTGTTACGAAAAATGTTTGCAGCTTAACAGAGATTCGACCGTGCTTGCTATGCAATAATGCTAAACAATACACCAATAACTACATATGACTAATGTCATTGTAAGTAAAAGGTTATTCTGGTTTCACTTACCCGCGGAGTTTATACTAGAATTAAACAAAGACATGAATATGTATTCACAGAGCCACAAATTAAATAAACAAGGGTGTTTATGCCCACACATAAAAATTGAATATCATATTATCATTGAAGTTCAAATTCCTCTTGAAAAACTGCTAATCCCGTCAGTCACACCCAAAAAATGTGACGATCTGCCTCTTTCAACTTTAAATTCCGTATCAATCCAATTTTGTCGTGCTCTTTAATTTCAATTTCGGGGAGTGACACAGAAAAATCTTAGAGTAATACACAAAAAGAAACATTTAATTCTAACCTGGGAACGGACCGCAGCATCCGCTTTCTCTCCCTCACATTTGTTGCGCTCCTTTGCATTTTATAAGGTCCACCTGACGGATAGTAGCTTTCCGACCCTTCCACTCGAACGCTTTCATCTGCTAATTATAAATAATTAGTTAGTACGCGAACGCAAATCTGAAAAATTAACCGAGGCATACATGGCTATAAGAGCAAGAGACCGGATATAAGGAATTTTTCAGTTGAGAAAATCCAAAAGTCTTGTATTACCCCAATTATCTTATTGCGTATAGGGGGTGGAAATAAGCAAGTGCACAATAAGTACGCATAATACATAAGTTTACAAAACCCTACTGGTGCATTGTGCACCGATTATACACAATTTGAAATTGATTTTTTTATCAAAATAGGAATACGGAAGGGCAAAAGCAAATGTAAGCAAATGAACATGTAAGTAAACAAATGAATGCATCCATATGGATTGTCAAAAATGTACGTGGTTAGATTTCTACCAAACACCTGCCTCTACCGAAGACATAAATTTTTTACATAAAATGAATGAAATTTGATCGTATACCTGTCATCCCAAAATGATGAGTTCCTTGTGATGTCGTTGACGAGCCTGCTAAATCCATGCGGCCACCAGTCGTTTGTTGATTCATATTTGCAAAAGCGCATGCAGGTAGATCCTCCTGTTCCAAATCGTCCATGTCCAGTGATGTCATGCCACCCTGGGTGGTCATTTGCTGCTGTTGGGATGAATACGGATGATGCATGATGTCTGAGAGAGACTGCGTTTCAATCTGTTCACTAGTAAAATCGTCAGTTTTCTCACCGAAATCTTCCTGTGCAACTTCTGCAGTTGACCGCAGGAGAGTGAGATGACTCTGATGAGAGTTATTGCTTCGAATGTTGTGTGCGTGTTGTTGATGAGGGTGATGGTGGAGGGGAACATTCAAATGGTCGTATTCCGAGTGAATATCGACTGAACCACCAGTCCTATGCAAAGAATTTGATGTCGATGAAGCGGCTGAAGGATGTGAAATGGGATGAGAAAGTGGCGAGAGACCAGCAGCTGCGGAAGTACCAGCGTTGCCAGACATCTCTGGTGAAAGTCGAAAGTGATTACAATTGTATGGCGATTCCATAATAATGTTCTAGACGAAGAACCACGAAAATTGTATAATATCACTATGTATGAAGCATACAGGATAATAACTAGCAGTTAGGTGTTCACAAAAATGGGAAACTTCAAAGAATTTTTATAATGTGTAAAGGGCTCTTCAAAGATTTGCTTGGAATCAATCTAAATTCTTTCGTAAATTTCAATTTCTCACTTCGTTCACTTTTCAATGGCCTTAGAAATAACAGAAAACTGGTATAAGTCTGCATGGATGGAGTTTTCACGTGAAGAATTTATATCTGTACGCGAAACTATGAAAACTCTTTCTTGAATCATTACACCTAGACTGCATCATAACACATCTCCTTGCTTTCCCTAATAGCACTCTGGAGATACCTATTAAACTGGTGGGTTAGAAATATCCCGAACTTACAGGAGAGTGAGTATCTTTGCTTTGACTTCGCCAAACTCTAAACAAGATCTGGAAGTTGGTATGTACATGTGTGCAAGTGACACCACTCGTTTGGTCTTGACATCTGAAAATGGGGAAAGCTGTGGTGGAGTAAAAACTCAACCTGATAGACAATGACTCCAAAGGCAATCCCTTCCATCGACTTTCTACAAAACAAAATTGAGGTTGGTGGTACTGAAAAGAAACCGAAGCCGCGCTGTATGTATATTTATAAAAAGCATGCAAATACATATACAATAAACTTATGTTGACGCATACGACTAATTCTATATTGTAGATCTGCAACCTGCTACATAGCCTACCAAGTACCCCAAACTAAACTGTTTAAAAAAGGGAGCCGCCGGTGGCAAGTGGCAACATATCATCAGTTTTATTGCTGATTCCACATTATGGAGTGTACTAGGTTTGGGAATAAAAAACTATACACTTCCATGTGAGATGTAGTAAGGATTATTGATTATTTGCATCATTTTTAACCTTTACGATTAATAAAGAATAAAGACCACCATCCAAAGAATATTTTCAGCATTCCACAAGAAATTGAGTTTTGCTTACCAAACCATACCAATTTATGCTTTCCAGCCGAGTCCGTGACCGACCGAAGATGTACACGCGTAACAATGCATACCATGATCCCGAGGTAGGTAGGGAGTAGGGATTGCATTGGAGTGTTTGCATGTTGTACTATGATAGGTAGTGAACAAGTACAAATATCTTTCCCTTTCTACGTTGCCAAGCTGAGAATCCACCCCTTTTCCAACACAACCTATCCGATTCAAGTATTAGGAGTGTGATACGCCCAAATAAGGGTTGATTCAGACTTTCTTCCTGGGAGCACTTTCCTGCTCACAGTATTGTCACATTATATTTCCTGGTGGGTAGCAAAGAGGCAAGAGGTATGTATTTAATCACATCATCAGTGTGCAATGCTCAGGACAACTCTCGGATTTGGCTTCTCTTGTGTAAAAGTTTAAGTATAGTATAAAGATTACTTTCTTTGAGTCTGTACAACACTTTAAAAAATAAAATGCATAATATATGTTATACAGAAATTATTTAAATTACTCGTTATAACTTTCTGTTCGAAGGAAAGGTTTTTAAAAATTAATAGAATTTGTTTAGTGAAAGATCTAATGTAACTCTAATACTGTCTTACAATTTGATTTTGAAAATTAATGCGTCAAATGTCAAAGAAAGCATGAAGCAAGGCAAACATTTTCTCGATAAGATAATATAATGCCTCGTTCGAAATCGAGTACAAATTTGCAAGTAATCTCAAGAATAATTTTGACCCCACTCGAGGCTCTCCTAATGGCCTCCTCGTCTCTTGAGTAGAATGTCATTTTGTAAGCGTTGGTTGGTGCTGCAAATAGGTTGCAGCAACCTTGGTCCCTCAAAGCAGTACTTAACTGCTTTAAATACTTAATGCGAATTGCAGTATGTATTTAACTGCAGTGAAACAAACTGGTTTCCCATTGTTCGGTTAAAAACCACTGAATCGAAAGCAGAGCATATTTGCTTTGTGGATTTGATTTGTGTACGCCGGTACACTTAGAACAGTGGTCTCAATTTTCCCATGACTTCCTCACCATTTCTTGCGAAGTTCCGATCAGATCATCAAATTCGTGTAATTTGCTCGATCATTTCCCCAAAATTACATAATCACTGGTGACCATGTAGTTTCTCCTCCGCTCCATTTGTCTATTTGCATTCAAGTTTCGCCACGCACACACACACGCATCCAAGGACAATGAATGACAACAAGATACAATGTACAAATAAATAATCATAGCTCTTTATATATAACAAAGTGACTCGATTAGGGTGATGATGATTTCCTTTTGCGAAACATCCTTGTGTACACAAGTTCTGACGTCCTTTCAAAGATTGAAAAATAAAAAAGCTGTACCCAGTTATTATTTTAAAACTCTCCCATGAGCCACCTTACTGAATGACGACCCTTTTAATAGATTTGACTTGAATGTTGGTGGTGGTGGTGATGATGTGAATGGGATAACTATTCAATTCACCGTATCATTCAGAATCCGATCCTAACCAGCGTTCTCCCATGCAAGTACTTAGTACTTGAGTTTTATCCATACTGACTCATTGAAGCATGAAACCACCCTACAATTGACGAGGATGCAGCCTGTGAACATGAATTCCAAAAAATCCACCGCACCCGTGAGACGAGCGACGTTCCTCTTTTAACAAATATGCAATCAACAACAGCATTCAATTCGTGCATTGTGCACATCAAAAAGTGTGAGTGTGATATACCGTTGCCTTGTATTGTGGCAAATAGCTCGAGTGGGAAGAAAATTCACTGGAAGCTGAAGCAATAACCAAATATTACTATACGTTCTACTTATTACGAGAGGGTAAATACGGGGCAGTCTTTGCCCGTTTTTAACCTTCATCTGGATTTGATGTGTTGATGATGAGATTGTTTCATACAAACATGCCGAAGAACGTATGCGTATCTGTCTACTGCCGCGACACGCGACCTGCACACAGCCAATGCGGAAATATGTTTTCCGTCATGTCAAAAAAATTGAATTGAGATTTCACGGATTGCGGCTTGTTTGTAAATACTCGATGTGTGGCTAACGCTTTCTTATAATACCATGACCGTGATCAACTGCAACTCTATTCTTCTGCATCGTCGATTTTATTATTTTACAGTTAATTCGTTGGATGGGTGCTGGGAACGTTTAAAAAAATCAATATAAAATTTTAACACTAGTGCAGCCCCAGTTCGTACATTCGCCTCATCGATGGCAGGCAGGCTTGAGTGGATGTATAAAAACCACCAAGTGACAAAAAATGTTGCACTAAAAACATTTTACTTCAGATTCGGCCTTCATTTTTAGCCCTGTGCCTTTTTGCCAAATTGAATTCATTCATATTCCTATTCCTACCCATATCATATCATATCATGAAAGTAACGTGTACACTTGCAATTATAAAAATTAATGAATTCGTGAGATGACGACAGACTTTTAACAAGGTGCTTATACCCCCACCTCGGACTCGATTACGTGATTTTTGAAAATGTTATAACTCAGCCAAAATGCAACAAAAAATATTCCTGGCGCAGCATTTGAAAGAGAATTTAGTTAGGTATTAGTGCATGGAGTGGCTGTTGTCCAGTGACCTTTGACCTTTGACCCGAAAAGTAAAAATTGCGAAAATCGTCTCAAAAATACGCAAATATGCAAAAAAGTTAAGAACGTCATAGCGTTTCCCGTACTTTAATTAAGCAGTGCACCACGTTTGGAGAAAATCTATAGAGGCATTTCTCAAAGATCAGCAAAAGCAAACGGTCGTTTTAGGTGAAAAAGTGCGTTTTTGCTTGATTTTCATCTAAAACGACCGTTTGCTTTTGCTGATATTTAAGAAATGCCTCTATGGATTTTCCTCAAATTTGGTGCACTGCTTAATTAAGG
>JAHZNF010000956.1:0-10780 GCA_027744215.1 Troglopedetes dispersus
TGTACATTGAAATGCATTTAATTTTACAACTTTTTCATATGTCACGCTATAGTAGTAGAAAAGCCAGCCGAATGTAGTACAAACTTGAATTATTGCATGGGGAGTGGTGACTAGGTAATGCAACTCTTTTATAAAAAAACCTATACCTGAAGGAGACGTAGAAAAAAATGGGAATGGAACTTTTTGGCAGCCACGAAAAAAGGGTTGGAGAGGTACAAGAGTTGAGACAAGGTGCACCATTCCGTCAACCCAAATTCCAATAAAAATTTGATAAAGTTGAAAGGGTTGACGGAACACAACATTCCCCATTTTTTTCATTTACCGGCGTCGTCACGGTCACACGCCGAAACTGCATGTGGAATAATTTTTGATGAATTATTTACTCAAAAAAAGGCAACGGAATGCAGCAGGCAGGCACGCAACCAGAACCACACGCTTGCACCACAAATATAAACTTCGTTTGTCTTTTTATTGCCAACAAGAGAAGGTAAGAGCACGGATTGTGCATACAGATTGCACAATTTTATTCATATTTGACAATACGCTATATTCAAGTCATCTTCAAACACAAAACCAACGTTTGAGAAGTACACGTCAGTCTGAACCAGTTCTTTTTTTAAAAGAAGCAGTACGCTTTATGTGATCAATAACCTGCAGACGGGAGTATGTATTCTTTACTTTTACATGTGCACATCCTCAAATAAACAGAAGAGACCGATCAGACTTCTCCCAGCATGCATTATGTATTTATCGAGTGGATCAAAGGGAAGTGGGTGCATTATTCTCGTTTATATGATTATTACTTTATTGTCACCACTTTCACTGTGCACCGCATAACAATAACTATGGAGTGAGAATATTTTACACTTTTGAAGATCAGAGCAGACTAAAAAAAAAGTCAAAGACACACAGAGAAAAAAGTGAAGTCTTGCTTTATCATGTCAACATGAATGCATATACACTGTACATATTTGGGAAACCCGTCATCGAGAATTTGTGTCATACATGAAATGCCTCCTTCACTTCACAACATTTCTTCTGGAGGTTTATTAAAAAAGTCTGGCGAATCTAACATATGTGTGCTGTTACGTGTTTACATGGACGTATGTGTGGGAAAAATGGAGGACCTTTACGCAACTTGTTTTTACAATTACACGCTTTCCCTACTTTCACTTGTTTGTATTTACATAGCTAAGGTGGCTTTCCTCTGAATATGCTAACTTGATAGGTTTTTTCACAATTTTTTGTAGACCATCCCCCTGTAAAAAAACTGGAAGAAAGGAAAGGAGATATGTAATGTGTGTGGTGTTAGGGGAAGGAAAAAACCGCTGGTTTTGCTTCTTTTTTTTATTTGCTTGAATGGTGGTCCTAGAAGCGGTATTAGAGTCATTTCTTATGACAGGCTTACTATGCTTCGGTGGTGTTATTTTTTGTGGGAAAATGCACAAGTGCTTTTTTCATGTGACTACGACCATTCTTTCTTCTTCTTTCTTCCTCTCTTAAAAACTTTTTCATTGTGTTGTGTTGTCGTTGAGGATATAGAAAGAGAAAGTAAAGTGAGCAGTGAATACCTCGTTCGTAATACCGCACACTCACACAAAATGCAGACTGACACTACAATGCCACCAGCACACACACACACATACATATACACAAACACATTCGCATAATAATAGATAAGTTATGTGTGGATGAAGAAAAAGTGGAGAATAATGTCGACATAAAAAGTTATTTTTTTTGACGAGCCACTAGATGCAAATCTAAAGGAGTGAGAATTAAATTGAAATTTCTCATCTTTGAGGTCAATATAATGTTATGAAAGAAGGGGGGAAATAACAGAATATGATATACGTTGAGTCGCATTAAAGTATCTAATAGTAGGTATATTATTGTGTAAAAGTCTTGGAGTGTGTGTAAATATCGAATATGCAAGTTGCAATGAGAAAAGGATTTTTTTTCGTTCTTTTATTCGGAAGTTTTTTTCCCCTCACACAGAAATACTTTAATGGGAAGAAATAACTGGAAAACTCTGTGAAGAAATAATGCTTGTGTATTCTGAAGTATTTGGGAATAAACAAGAATGTGCTTTTGTGGTTCACATGTAAATAATAACTTTTTTTCATTCTTTTGTAGTCCACATAATATACTCCTGTCGATTTTTTTCTTCTGGAAATTGTGAGTCATTTTGGCAGATAAACGTGGTCACATTATTGTCGCTGAAATTTTACATGTGTGTTGTGTGTATAATTCAGAAAATTCCAGGTTTTGCGCATCAATTTATTTTGTTGTAATTATTCAAGTGGAATATTATGGAGACATTTTCCTTTAGTTTACATTATTGTCTGTTTATTACTCGACTTTGGAAATCCACTTAAGGTGTAATTATGTCAGAACCACAATAGTGACCCAGCACTGTAAAATGCCATGAATAAAAAATAATTGTAATTTTCTCTGAGTTCGGGATCCCTGGTGGATAGAGTCATTTGAAAAAAAAATCTGGTTTACCTCCACCAACTACTCGTGGAAACCGGGAAAATGCCATCGTTTCAAAATTCGCCTCGTTTGTGGAATGTTTATTTGTTTGGATGGGTAAGAACATCACCAACAACCGCAGTGGTACACCTATGCATCAAGTATGTTTGTCTAAACGAAATGAAAATGTTGACTCAAGAAGAGAAGCAGGGAGGAATATTGTGGGAAGGGACAGGAGGAGTTTTTTCTTTGAAAGAAAACATTCCTCCTGTTGATGAAATTTACCAATGGTAAACTAATTAACATTAAAATAGCACTTTGTGCCATCTGCTCTGCTCTTCGTCTTAGTTGGTGGAGGACATAAATACATAAAACTATATAATTATAGTGTAAAGGTTTCTATGCAAAGTAAAGGAGTACTTAGTTTTAGATAGTAAATTTTAAGAGAACCATACTTTTAGTGACGAAATCCTCATAAGTTTGAAACGACGGATTTGATTCTGCTGTGCTGAACACAAATGAAGCTTGTCCGAACAACTTGGTTGATGCAACAAACAGGCTGGCTTCCCCGTTTCACACTTCCGTAGAATTTACTTTCCAGCAGATGAACACCAAAAACTGACACATGTAGGTTTTAACTAGGCATTAGCTCTGCATGATAAGGTCGACGAGGAGCTAATTCACAAATGTTAATTTAAACAGTATTTGTAAGGGTCTTACAAACAAACTGTGTTCCGTCTTCAAATCCTTGATTCATTACTCTCGTCCATCGAACATAGTGATATGTAGATGCGTGACGTAACTCAAGATTATCTTAATTACAGCATCGAATTTGATGTAATGTAATCGGAGGGCTTGAGTACCTGTTTCCGGTTGCCACGTAATCTTTCCTTTGTGCACACATACGTTCTTGTGTGTACTTCGTTCTTTACAAATGTGATAAATGTAATTAATGCCAAAAGGTGTTTTCAGGTGCCATGAAAAATAGGCTGCTTGGTTTATTTTCATCTAATCTTGTATGTTTCCTGTTTCAAAGGTGATCGTACTGATAGAACTTTTATTAAATGAATCTCTGCAAGTTTAAACGGTAAGATGAGGAACTTTTACTGATGTTCTTGTTTTGAAATGAGAACTGCTCAATCAAACAAAATACACTGCACTAAAAAACTGGTCCAATATCTTTTATTAATTATTTTGACAGACATTTGTCCAACGACAAGGAAATTTTGGCGACAGCCTTCGGCACCATCAAGGAAGCCACAACACTCATCAGAATGATTTTTAGTAGCACACGAATTGAGCACCAAGTATCGACTCGAGAAGAATGACGCCAGGACACAGTTTGCTTGTTAGGCATGGAATCTATTGTTCCCTCAGAGCTAATGTTTATTTTAGCACACAAAAAACACATCTACACTGTCAAGCTGAAGTAGGGAGTCTCGACTTGAGTGAAAAAATAATCATAACAATAATCTACTTGAAGGATACCAGTGTCCTCAAATACATGTTATTTTTTTGTTTCTCTTTCACGAAACAAAAGCGAACCACTAACAAGGTACTTATAAGGTATACATAGATATTTTTATTGGTGAACAAAAACAACGTAAAATAGTTTACTTGTAAATGCATGTAGGCATGTGGAACAACTTGTCAGCAAAAATAAGAGGCTAGAAACAAACGACTACGTTTCTTGTTCGTAAATAGCATGATCCGTGGACCATTTTACACGAGGAAGTTTCTCTGAGGAATGCTCCTTCGCGTCTCCTCCTTGCTTTTCCCTTTTTCCTTCTCTTCTCCTTTCGAATTAAAATACTTGAAAAATTGGATGGCACCGCTGTTGCAAAAACGGAGAAACAAGGTAGTTATGAAAATGTTAAACTATTCGAGAACTGGGAAAACAAGTACAACTATCATTGCATTTTTTTTTGCCTCCGTTCCTCTCGCGCTGATGGCGTTGGTAGGCAGCTTTAGGAATCTTTTTATTGAGCCAGGAGAAAAAAATATAGAAGATCAACCGAATTTAGTTGAATGAAAAAACGAGAGGAGAAAAATATAGGGAAATCCTGACTGGAATGTATTTAGTTTTTCTCCATTCCTTTTCAACCAAGTCAATTTAAAGTCAAGTCGAGGTGAGTTTGGTCACTGGTTGAACACAACTGGCAGAAAATATTTTCCCTTGTTCGTCTTTGACTGACTATTTCTGCTGCTGCATGTTCTCAAGGAATAAAAACTAAAAGCGCGTGTGTGTCGTGTGCGTGCTGCTCGGCCGGAGAGAAGGAGAGAGACTAAAAGAGGAAAAGGCAGAGAAAGTGAGGTTTGCTGTTGTGTGGAGAAACGAAAAGGAGGAAAAGCCACCACCACCACCATTGCTACTCACTACTCCGCTCAAACTCACCATCGTCGTCGTCACACCAGAAAAATGTGTGTGTGTGTGTGTCTACTTTTTGCTCTCCACGTTATGCTCCTATTTTACTTTTTTTCTTGTCCTCATCACACACACACATACTCACATACACATTATATTTTTTCACTGTACAATACTGCCACTTTTTGCTGTTAAAAAAGTGGAAGGGAGAACGGGAACAAAATATTTTTTTGTACATGAAACGTACGTAGAATTCTTGTGCAGAAGCACATACCACTATATGAAGCTCGCAGAGGTAGTTAAATTCCGCCAGGATAAGAGCACGGTCCGTTTCCTCTTTTCACTTTTCAACATTATCCAGCCTGCCAGCCATGAAGACAAGCATTAAGCTTCTAACTTACCAAGCATTAGGCACACAACAAGAAGTTTTTACAGCTTGTGTGTTTGCCGCTGCTGCTCCTGCTTTCCCTGATGTTTCAAACAGTGGCTATGAGGATGGATACACAAAACAAGAGTTTTTTTTTCACCATGCACAACCGACTTGTAAACGCTGACAAAAAAATACTTTTTTTTCTCCTACTTCACTCCGTTTTTACCGGAAAAATATGCCCATAAAATGGAATCAGACTGCATGGCAGAAATTTTTCTCAATTCGACTTCCACCTAAAAAAATATAAAGGTTGTGCTTTGTGTCCATTTAAGTACACCTCTCATGTTCAAGCTTGGTGTCGCGGTGGGCAAAAGCGCTTTTATTTCATTTTTTATTTCTTCCTTTGCTCATGTGAGTTTGAATGTTAATTTTTCTTTCGTTTAAAGATGAGAAAGGGAAAAAATAAGAAAGAGTAATAACATCCATACAATGTATTTTCTTCTCTTCCCTAAATTACCAGCAAGGGTAACCACATAAGAGAGAGGAGGAACAAGAAGCAGGTATACCTATAAGCATCCCATCATGAGGACAATTTTTTATTCCAGGACAAGGTACCACCACTCTATTTTTGCCTGATTGTTTTTTTTGCTTCTACTGCAAAAAATGTCTCATCTGCAATGAATGCA
Source organism: Troglopedetes dispersus (assembly GCA_027744215.1). Lineage (NCBI taxonomy): Eukaryota > Metazoa > Arthropoda > Collembola > Entomobryomorpha > Paronellidae > Troglopedetes > Troglopedetes dispersus. The sequence continues at coordinate 5,894 of JAHZNF010000956.1, forward strand.
ATGCTTTACAGACAAAGTTTATTAGACTTCCCAGCGTGCTTTCATTTGTAGTTGCCTCATTTTCCTTTTGACACTCTAAGTTGACTTTCCCATTTTTGTTTCATCATGAATAACCCTTGTCTATCCCATGAAAATACACTCGAAATGGTGGGCATTAACGTTGCGTTTTTTTCAGGTGTGCTTGCCTCCCTCAAAAAGACTTTTCTAATTTAAACAAGCGCTCCAATTGAACTAATGTGTCAATGTTTCAAAAATTGCCCAAGTTTGCAAAAATTATGCTGGTGCACTAGACAAAGTATTTGATTAGGAGAAAAGCTTTGAACTAATTTGTTCTTTTGTGTGTGCTGACACGCTTTGAATTCAAATTGTTTATTTTCATGTCGTTTTCCCATTTACTCTTTTTTGTTGCTGTGTCAAATGAGTGTGTATTGTTTGGTGAAAGACAGAGAAGAAATTGCTGCAAATTGTTGACTTGAAAACAGGCAGAATATTGGCATTGTTTCATCTTGTTCATGTCATTCTCCAACTTGACCCAGATTCCTTTTCATATCCATCTGGAAACAAAGAGTCCCCTATTCTTTGCGCATCTTGGTCGTGTACTCCGTTCTCCGAAATTGAAGATGTGCCCACACAGGGAGAAAGCCTGCAGGCAGGCTGCTCGAGTGAGAAAGGAATTTGAAATAAGTTGAACATAACAACGGGAACAACACCTTGCATTCATGTGCCAAATTATGATTTAACTTTCATAATCCACCGTTTCCCTCTACTTCCATTTTCTCATACAAAAGAAGGGAGAAAAACGGAGAGAAGGGAAGCTGAGTAAACGGAAGTGTATTCTCAAAGTAAATAGAAAGCGAAAGAGAGGAATGCGGCCCAGGCAATTTCTCCAGACAACAAACAACATGGAAAACCAAAAACATAGAGAAGGGAAAGTTATGTCAGGAGTATCTAAGTTTTTCTTAAAAATAGGTTTTATATACAATTTTTATAAGCATTCTTTTTCTCTTTACAATTCCTCCATTCCATTCTCTGGATGAAAATGTTTCAGTTTTCAACTATTTACTACTCATCATAATAAGTAAGTCTGTAAGTAAGACCCTCATGTTCATTCTCTTCCTTCTTCGTATTAACTTCTGCTTAAGGAAGCATGCCATTCGCTCTCTGGAATCTTTGTCTTGTTGTTCTTTCCTGACTCCATGTGGATCCGAGTGATGCACTGCATTAAGTGCTGCGCAATACTTAAGGATTGGATTCAAAAATCGAACACATTTTTTCTCTTATTTCCGTTATCAAAAAATGGCAGTAAAATAACACCATTTGACTTTCTCATGAAATGTTGTTGTGTTCAAAAACGAAATGAGGATAACATATTTTAAAAGAAACGAATTCAACCAGCCGAACATACCAACCCTAGCAAATATTTTTGTATCATGTGCTTGAAAAAAAAACAATGAAGTAAATAAAAAAGGGAGAATACGTGAGGAGTGAAGATAGTTAAGTTGGTACTTCTTCTGCGTCGGGTCAAAATGAAACGTTCTGGAATCAAATCTTGTTACGCTGAAATATACAGCGTGGACATGTTTCCATTCTCTCTCCAGTCTCGCATGCTAAAAAAAGTAAACAGCACCAAAGTCATAAACAGGCCTGGTCTCCTCCAGTTATGTGTAAAAGGACAGAGGACGATGTCAATGCCTCTGCATTGTAATCTATAGACAGCATAATGATAACATAAATGGAGACAACGAGGAAACAAAAAAAAGTAAAGTCAACAAGAAAAAAGTACATATTAAAAGCATGAAAATAACCAAGTAAATTTTTCTGCTTATACTTTCTCCAGAGTTATAAAGCAATAGCAACCCTAAGCCCGTGAAGATTGCAACTTTCCCCTGGAGAACGACGTAATATGGTTTACTCGGCTGAGGCCATTTCTTCATGAAACAAAAAATGCACACACACACACAAGTTTCGTGTATTCGTGCAAGAAGGTAACGACACAGTTAGAAACATTAATGGTTATGTTTCTTTTTTTCTTGATCCACACAACGTTCCCAGTTTCTTTACTCAACCTTTGTTTAGCATCAAACATCTAGTTCGATGATATATAATTCAGCTTTGTGTGTTTGTCTGTTTCCTCCGTGACCACAAGTTATTAAAGGCGACAGGAAATTTTTCAAATTTGTTGGAACTGAGAGATGTTCCATGTTTTTCCAATTGGAAGAATTTTTAAATTGCAAAGTTATAAATTGGTACTTCGTAGATCGAATGAGAAAATAGCTTTTGGCCGTGAAGCTGATGCTTGCTCCAATATATTTATTTAAAAGGCTGGAAGTAATTTTGAAATTCTGATTTCACCGGGAGTTGGTGTGTCATACAATTTTTGTCATTAGTGATTGTTTCCTACAAATTTACTTCGAGTGAACAGCTGACAAGTTAATGCAACTATCGCCCAATAACCCATTCGTCAAGAGTTGCTTTCCAGCCCATAAAACATTGGTAAACTTCAACGGAGTAGTATCACTGATATTCTGATTGAAAGCAAATTGTCTGGGTTCGGAAAAGGTCAAAAACAAAATTCTCGTCTCTCGTAGTTCTCGTGCGATAGTATTCTACACCTCTGCATCCCGAGTGTTGCTAGGTTTATTCATCCGTAGGTTTTGGGTGTGTGCTGCGTCTGCATTTTTTCGGATTTTGAGTTTACATTTAACGTGGTGAAGTCGTTTTCTTGTTTCTCCACGCTCTTATCTGCCGATCTAGCGGTAAACAATTTGTTTTGATTGTTGAACAAAAATAGGTCTACGCACGACAGAGGTAAGTATTTACTAAAGTGTCTATAAAATAGTAGTTCATAAAGTAGTAAATTTTCCGATTTGATTGACGTCCCGTACACCTGCAAATATTTACTCTCTCATACAATCGTTATTACGGACATTCACGGTGTTTCCCTCGTAAATCTTTTTTTTTTTCGTACAATCACCTTCCATGATGGTGAGTCAAGTAGTGGAAAATTGCCCAACTGAGTGATTTATTTGTCAATTGTTGCTTGCCCAATTTTGTGCAGCTTGATCAGACGACGTAGTATTGTACTGTATACTATAGGGCATGTAAAGAGCTCGAGAAAAAATAAATACAATCAAAACCATAGGCAACCAAACTTCGTTGATCAAAATGTTGACTCCAATAACAAAAAAAAACATGTTGTGTAAAGCCAGATGACAATGTCGTAAAAAATTCAAATCTGTGCAATTCTTTTTGTTTGCTTAATTTTATTCTTATTAAAAACTTTGTTGATAAACAACATTGCGTGTATTGCAAATGATAAATATAAACATCAGCAACAATATTGCGTATACTGCAAATGATAAATATAAACATCAGCTGTTCCATTATCATTGACCATCACTGACGACATCGACACACTAACCATTTTCTGTAGTAACTGAATCCAAAGTAACAAGGTTACAAGGTAATGCGACAAATATGCAAAATTCAAGGTGCAGAATTTCCTCAATTACAGTTGCCTCCATGTTACGAGCGAAAAGAAAGATCTTATTTGTCTGGATAGGATGGAGGGAGTTTGGAAACAATGTTCCCAAATGGAGAGACGCAAAGAGGCAGAGAAGATTAAAAGAAGGAGTGTTGTAGCCTCCCTTGAGGCCAGAATCTTGTCGGGCAAGTTCCTGTCTGCCCTACAAACGGAATTTTTTGCACATTTTAAAAACACAAAATATCCACACAAACACGGCAGCACTCAAGGTTCGTCTTCTTGTTTTTTTTAGATACGCAATGCACACTTTCCCAGAAACACAAAAAGAGCAGCAGTGTTCTCAGTTGTTGGGGATCCTGCTCGCATCACAGTTTTGGAACCGTTTGAACAGCGTTCCCTCGCCAATCACCATCTTTCCAGTCAGCATCTTGAATCTGCTTTTTAGCCATATTTTGAATTTTGAGTGGATAATACATACATCCATATGCACATAATGCTTCTGCATATACGTGTCTCAACTTATCCCAGTCTGGTTAGGAAGGGAAACAAGATAATAAAAAGAAAATGTAGGAAGAAGTAGTGGCAAAAAAACTCTTCTCCATAAAATTATGCAGTCAACTCAAACTCTTCAAGGAAAAAGAATGTAATGTCGACTTGTCGTTTTTTTTCCTCTCGCAACGTGATGATAAGAGGAAAGCATGTTATATCGGTGTGACTGTCGCTGAGGTTCAACTAAAAGGGAAAAATTTTTTGATACGCGTTTCCATTCTGCACTCGTTTTCTTCGCCCTGAAAAACTTCTCAATGTTTCCCTATAAAAAACGGGAAAACAGTCACAATGGTACATACAAACACTCATTCAGGAAGAGAAAGTAGAGAAAAAAAATATTCTCATGTGGAGCGATTGAGAGGAATGAAGGAGAAGGCTATAATATGCTCCCGAATCTCTGGCTCTTTTTTCTCTTCACCCTTCTGTGCACACCATTATAGATTAGAAGGAGAAAGTATGTAGCCAAATATTGTCTGACTTGGAAGAGTGAGGCGAGCAGCCCATTTGCATTTTCAAAGGTTATTAGCTCAGTGCCGGCATATTACAAATGATAGAGGAGATACGGACACAGTGTGCACACACGTTACAATTTTTGAATGGCAGTGAAGGCACAAGTCCTTTCTCTGTCCAAAAAAGGAATACTTCCACTTCCCCACTAAGTACACCAAGAGTGTGGGCATATATTGTGTAGGAGTATATCTCGTAGTGAAACCAAGAAACCACGGAACCACTGCTGCAACCACCAGATTCATGCGATCACTTCCTGCTACACAATTTCTCTACATAATAATAAAATATGGGGAGGCGTATGCATATATTTTCATGGTTATAGTATCAACCTTGTAATGTGTGTG
>JAHZNF010000957.1:0-15031 GCA_027744215.1 Troglopedetes dispersus
GTCACCGGAATCCCCATATTTTGCTACGAAACTTTTACTGGGGCCGCTGGGTGTGGACCATAACCTGGGGATTGGTAGGATCACCTCCTTTGAGAAAGCTCTGCTTCTTAAGGGCATCCCCGAACTGAGACGGAATATTGAATCTGGGGAAAAGTTTGTGAAGAGTAGACTCAAGAATACTCAATAAAACTGCCTGCTTGTAAGTGAGTTTTGTCTTGATTCCGGAGTGCTAGATATACATTTAACTAATCTGCCTGCACTGGTTTTACAAGTACTCAAATCAAGATAAATTACCACAAGCTCAATGGCTCGTGCAGAAAAAAAACGATTTTCGCTGTCAAAACCAGTTCTTTGAATTATTTAAGTTAATTGTTAATGACCTGCTGAAGCAAACGATGACTGGAAAATGCAGAAAATTAGTCATTATGCAAAGAAGTATTATGAAAAAGCATTACATTATGCCTTACGCTCTGGAACTCAAGAAATTCGGGCGTCACTGTTATGAATGACGTCTTATAAAAAGCAATTTATCCACGATATACCTTTAGCATCCTTGATCATCACATTGAATCCCGATTAATCATCCAAATTGTACCTCATCAGTAGATAAAAAAATTTCTCTTGGGAAATTACTTTCATTCATCTGTTTTATCATTTCAGTTGGGTTTTGAAAATCTTTCAAATTTATTTCGCAAATTCTTGAAGCGAACCTAGTCAGGGGACCGGTTGAAAAGACCCTACTCTTCTGACTTGTGACAACTCCACACTCGGAATTCAGAAAAAGTGATGTATTATAAATCAGCACTTGAAACTCTCTCTATTCCCCCGTTGGTATACCAAACTATGAAAAAACTATTTTTAATAACAATATTTTGCCGAAACCTTGTCAGTCTCAGAAACACGAAACAACGAAAGTAGTTTTCGTTGGGTCCTCAACATTATAACGTACTATAAATTATGTAGCCTTGTCTCTTGAATCGGTTCTACTTTTTTTAACTGTTCCAATGAAAACAATTGGGCATTATTATGAGCATGTATCTACCTAGATTTCTTTTAATTCCGGTTTCCCCGCTGTCACCGCCTTCCGCGAAATAAAAAACGTTTGTGCTTTTTTCCCCTATACCAACGATTCCCTTTCATCTTGATTTTTTTTCCAACTGGAGTATATTTTCAAAGGAAAGTGGAGAAGGCGCATATCTATCCGACTCCAGTAAAAAAAATGTAATAATGCCAGTTCCAGCCAACATGGCAGGCGGAGGATCCCATATCGAACGACTACTGTGTAGTGCATCGCACACGTCTACCCTATTTACACTGATGATAATATCCACTTTGCGTTGCTGCTGGTTAGAAAAGTGTGCCTTTCTCCAACAAATATTCTCAGTTTTGTGCTGGTCGTTCTTGAATGAACAGGCGTACGTCGGTGTCCCATTTTTTTTACTTTCGCCTTTCACCAAAGAGAAACGGGTTTTCCCCAAAAAATCGTTACGTGTGTTTGTGTAACTCCCTCGTTACTCTTTGCCCATTTACCTATATACCATTTTAGTAAAAGAGGAGCAACTGGGCGGACCAGATAAACTACGAAATAAGTCCTCGCCAGCAATCCCAACTTTATTTATTACAGAATTGCAGCCATTTTTGGAATTGCTCCAGTTTATTTTTTTTAAAAAGTTTTTTGCTTGGTATACTTTTAAAAAAATACTGGGTTGTGGGTGAAGCTCAAACGTTGTGAAAAAAGAAGCCACACTGACGTGGACACTACTGCATGGACACTGGTGTGAAAAAAGGGAAAGGAGTAGTTTGCAACAACAGGCATAGAAGATAGTTGGCCAACAGTGATATGGTCACTACTGAAAGGAAAACAATGTTCTGGGACGTCTGGAGAAATGTCACGGCTGCCACAAGTTGGTCATTTGGTGGTGGGAGCAACAACAACAACAATTCTAACCACAATCAAAAACGAGGTAATCAAACAGTACAAAAGTAATGTAAATGTGCACACTTTGAAATAAATAAAGCATTATATTCTAGGTAGGCACAACTTTTGAAAGCCATCATGTCCTTAACATGACTACTCTTTCATAAAGCTTTTAGGTTTTAATGTATTCAAACAAGCGTAATTCTCTGAGTATTTATGTGATTGTCCTTGGCTCTCTCTGAAAGAATCGCTTCCTGCTGGGAAATAAATATATAAAAGTTTTGCTTTGAAAATTTAACTTGTTTTATAATGGTTTGCGATTCAATAGAAAAAAGATCCAACTATATACTTACATATCGCTATACACATAAGAGCAAAGTATGTAAGCATATAAATATTTTTCATATTATGTACATATGTGCTCGTACTACAAGTGAAAGCATGTTGAAGGAAGTGTTCCGAAAGAAAAAAGTTTACTTCTCAACTTATATAATTTCTGTACACAATTCATCATTACGAAAGTGACTGGCGAATACCATCAGTCAGAATTAATGCCGAAGTGCGTAAAGTTTGCCATTTTTTGAACATGCTCAATAGATCCAGATCCAAGCTTTGATCCCCAATTTGGGTCTGGGAATAAACATGACGTGGACACATGAGTACTGAGTACATATATGTAATCCTCTTATAAATATCAATTGGATTAAAGTAGACACACTCTATCGAAAAATGGCTAAAAAATTGTCGATGTATTTCTTTCAATTTGGGCAGGTCTTCCATCCTCAGCCCGAGCTGCGGAGCAGCGAGTGCAGCACCGCTACGACCGGCTTGGCCCTCCAAAAAAGAGCCACTCTCAGCCTTCTAATCTGACCGGCTTATCACTGCCCTCCACCGCAAGTACTCCGTCATCCTCCTTGGAATCTCTAGTCGTTGATCCTCTTTTGACAGGAGGAAATAACCCCGACAGTAATCCTGAAGCAACTAGAAGAAAGTCGCACTTCCCCCCAAAGCAAACCTATTCCGACAACAATGACTCAAGTAAAAAAGGTGGCTCCGGCATGAAACACTCAATTAGCAGCTTCTTTCCGTTCACGTCGTGTACATCCTCCGCCGTCACTTCGCCAGCACACTCCCTAGAAAAGGATGACGATAATGACGTCGTCGGTAAATCCTCTTTGGACTCGGAAGATCCCAAAAACAACAATGGGAAAGGATTCCTCTCTGGAATTTACAACGCTACGGCAGGAACAAGTAGTGGGGCTGCTTTTGGGCAAAGTAACACAGACAGCTGCTCCAAAAGTGACTCCTCCGGTGGGGGCTCTCAGAGGAAGAACCTCACAACAAAGCAGCAAAATAATGTGACCATTTGCGAGGAAGAGGAGGATAGCTCAGACTTGGGTAAAATATATCAACACTTAAATACGTATAGCTATAGGTATACAGATTCCGACATTTTTTTTTCAAATGAACACCTTTTTCCAGTTGAAAAGATGACTGGAATGTTTATTGGGGAGAAAGCGCATTATGGAAATTGGATCTTTTCTGGACATTGTCCAGAACGGAAGTAATATTTAGATTGAACAGGCTCACATTTTAGCTCAGGTTTTATGTTCTGCGAATAATGCGCACAATGATGACTTTTTCCACTTCATTATTTCCTCGAAGGAAAAAAAGCGAGGAGAGTATTAGAGACACCCAAACATACATCAGGGCGAGGCATTGCAGTCATCATGAATTATACATTTTCAGTCTGGTGAAAATACGGAGGAAAAAATGTATAGTAGATTCAGTAGTGAAACCTGTGCTCACTACTACTTTTCCTTTTTACACAAATTTTCTCTTGGTTTCCCTCATCTGGTCCATTCTCTTTACGTGAGTACCTCACTCGTGTCCATTGAACTGGAAATGGCGGTGAAGGACACTAATGTGAGTTGGAGTAGAAGTGCTGGTTTCTCCAAGTTGGATCTAAAAGTAGACTTCACATTCCATCATCATGAGGGTAATTAATTGCGCAGACGTTGCTTCTCAAAAAATTGATCTGTTTCTTTCTTTGACTGCTTTGGGTTTCCCTTCGATGTAGGACAGTATCCGAGAATCTTAAAAGTATGTGTCAAATGATAATCTTACAGAGACATAGTAAATTATCCTAAACTTTTTAGTGACGCAGTATACATTATATACTTAAGCCTGGGTGGCATATAAAACATGAAGCCTCTCTTCATAGATATACATATATATATGGCACCCTTTCTTCAGCAATCATGTGAGCAAGATCGAACAAAAATGAAAGGATGACATGACGAGGCAACTAAAATTATTAAAGGTAGTAATAATCCTCCAGAACTCTTCTCCACTCGAATCTTTTAAATGATATCAAGTTAAGTGCTTTTTGGAACCCGAGCACGACATGGTGAAAGCGTTCAGAAAGCACAAACGCCAAGTTAAAGTTTCATCAACAACAAAATACAAAAAAAACTATCATACATTCTAATAAACTTTTTCCCATACGGTTTTGTTGGCAAAACGTAAGCGCGCCTGTATTCCATATACAATAGTGAAATTGCTGGTATTAATGTAGTCCCACCAAGGTGTAAGTTTTCCTAGGATGGATAAGCAAAGTGAAATTGTAAGGGAGAAGTGGTGCGCAGAGGCTTAAGTGGGAAATTGCGTGTCAGTCAACAAAACACAAGCTCACAATTTCCTCCAACAGGACAGAGTAGGATCAAACGGAAACTTGTTTCGCTTTATTATTTTTTTTCTTGTGATCGTGTTTCGTGTCAAATTAATATATTCACTCTAATTTATTCCTGCTTTCTCCATCCAGTCTTCTCCAAGAGGACTTGAGTTTCTTTCTTCTCCGTGAAACAAATAAAGTGACAGGAACACGAAACACTCTCCAGAGAGAGGACGTACACACACAAAATCCATCCATACTCTCAACTAATTACTTGAACCAAAAAATCCTGGAAAACTAGTTAAATAGTGCTATTCGAGAATTTTTTTGTAGAGCGACGTTAAAGAAAAAAGGGTTTCAAGGCTGTAAAGCGAGAGGTATAATAGCTCATACCATGTTCTCCTCTACTCAGACATTTTCCGGAGGAGAACAAAACCCTCCAGTGAATTTAGCACACACACACAGTATAATGTGTACACAGTTCACACTATACACACACATTATTATATGCATCATGTAATTAAGTAGGAGCAGACGGGCAATAAAAAAGCTCTGAATAGAAATGCCAGCCTCGTGTGAGCCATTGTACAAGGGCTTTCTTTTCTAATAAAGAGGAAAATGTGTTACTCGCATGTCAGATAGGGATATGTTTGAAAAATAATAGCTCACCTCCGGATTTAAACCAGTTGAAAATTAAACTCCAGAGGAAAATAACATTGAAAACCTCGTTGGGAAACTTTCCCTCGAGAATTTCAGGGTTCCATGACTTAAGCTTCGAAAATGCAGACCCAGACATGTAACAATGTTTTAGGACACCCTTGAGAGAACAGCTTGGTCTGATGGTTTCTGCCTGGACAGGTCTGGAATATGGTTATGGTAATGATCCAGGTTATGGTTCTTTTTATGCCTTACAGATGACGACGTGGAGCATTTAACATGCGACGTTTGCGAGCGAGCCTTCTCTTCTATTAAGCACTTGGTCCACCACCAAAAGAAGAAAAGACACTACGGGTACCAAATAAAATAGCAAAGTGCATGCCTTTTTTCCATTTCCAAGTTGCTACTTAGTTTTTGACCATTTTGTTTATTTATTTTCATTGCAATATTATTTGTGGTGAAAATATGGTGGTTGGAAATTACAGGTGTCTCCAATGTGATAGCATTTTCCCGAGTAGGGAGGTACTGGTCTACCATCGGGAGCAAATGTGTCATTACGACTACGCTGGAACTGAGGATTTGTATGAGGAGGGTGCTGAGGACGACTTCTTTGATAGCGACGATGACGAAAATGGCCTCAAGGATGAGAACTGCGAAGATGAGGAGAGGGAAAAACTGCTAAACTGAGAATTGATAAATTTTATTTATTTGCTTCAACAATATTTTACAGAGTAACGATACCTATTTTCAATTGGGTAGCTTGTGATTGAGCAGAACAAAATGTAAATTCTTGGATGTGATGCACGCGCAATACTATCTCGGAAGAATATGTCTTTGCTTCCGGTGCCAAAAAAATATTTAAAAAGTCTACATACATATCTCATTTGCATACATTTATGTATGTGTATAACATCTGGTAAGCTTTTTCTGTTCGCGAATAATGATAAGGCAAACAACGAAACAAGTTACAATAATAAACTAATTAAATGAACACATTTTTGCATCCATTTTATTCCTGAGTTTCATTCCGGGCTCACCAATTTTTATTACCACAATATAACATAATAGTGAGTCATTTGCACAAATGTCTAATTAACTTGATTAGGCTTGTACAACAAGTTATTCTTGAATAAACTCTTTGAGTGAAGCAACGTGTCTTTTTAGTGTTTGCTTCCCAGTTGGTAGAGCACTCGCCCGTGCGCCACAAAATAAACTATATTTGGCATGTAAGATAAATATTTTTTATGCCATATCATGATTCACCTTCATTTGTGGAGCATGGAAACCGGACGAGGAAAGCAGACCTATACTAAATATTTAAACCTATAATACAAGAACGGACATACTCTAGGGTAAAAGCTTTTGGTTCGAGCGAGCAATCAGTACATATTTATCCGTTGATCTAATTCTCAACAAGCCTAGACTGATCTTGTTTCCTGGAAAAATTATCCGGAGAGCGTCGTCCTTGAGAAGAAAAACCGGAGGAAATCAGGAGGAAACGAGAGTTGGTTTTGAGTGAAGATGCACTATGTAAATGGCCTGTTTTTCCTCCAACCTTTCTCCTCCACCATTTTCTAGATCAGAGTTGTTGATGCTGATACTGATGATCCTGGAAGGAAAGCGCCGTGGGAGGGAGGAAACGTTCAATCTGGATTTAACTCCGGTTCAAATTATTCTTGTCATCACACACTCTGGGAAAAATAATCTCCAGTGATATTTGTGTAACCCTCGGGATCATTAGTTGTGGAGGAAGGAGATGTATCTGCGGGGGAAATGCGTCATATTTTTTCGCAGTGAACCTAATTTCTGCCAATCATCCTTTCCCCCGCAGTCTTCTCTCTGCTCACTTACCCGTTCATTGGCTCTCCTCCGGGTCACCTCTGAGGAGAGGAGCATCCAAGCACACTATCATTTCTCACCAAGACATTCTAGACAATAATAGCATCTTCATCATATTTTTTAGCTCTGCTTACTACAAACAAAACAATTTTCCATAAAATGGGGAAACGTGAGATGTAGTTGCGAAAGACAAGACAGAATTAATTAGTGCGTTCTCTCCTTCCACAACAACTTATAATTATTTGAAGGGCTGGGTTGTATGTTCCCATAAATGAAAGAGATTATTACTTTTCCAGCAATTAATAATTTACTATTTATTTATCCCGGGTAAATAATTAAAGTATCTATGAACATGAAAGGCCTGCACAAGCTCGAAGGAAGGTCGTATACCACACCACCTACTTCAAAAAGAGTGACATATGGCCTTGGATCTCTAACTTCAATCTGGTTTGGTCTTTCCAAAACATGCTGGTGGAAAGAGCCACCAAAAAAAAACTTAATTAGCTGAAATTGAAATGGAAGGAACACACACAGAGTAAAAGTTTAGTTTTTAAAGGTGGAAACTTTCAACCCTGATTTTGATTGAGTCAACACACAAAAAACTAGTTGCAAATGAGCTTCTCCCCAGCTTTTATTGTTTTTTTTTTCAGAGAAAATCTGGAAAAGGCGCTCGTTACATGCAGACTCCAGAGAAGCGCGTAGAGAGACAACCTTCCGAACTCAAACTTTATTTTTATCATGATTCCCGGGAGAAGCTGCTGGAGACTCGAGGATCAAAAGTTTTTGCTTTGTGTGTCCCCCTCCTGCCGTCATCACAGCTGATTACATTAGAAAAAGTTTTTTTGTCTATCGTTCACTCGTCAGCAGAGCTGTTGCTTAACTTTCACCGGAGAAGGAAATACACTGGAACAGGCTAGCAAGTTCACATGCACAAAAAAGTCAACTTTTCTGATACGAGTAAGTAAAAGAATTACTACAGTTTCAAAGTATGTCAATCTTAAATTTCTATGCCCTTTCACTATATCATCGCCAGTCGTTTGGTAACAACAAAGAGAAACGTTTTTAATTTCCATTTTCTTCAGTCTTCTCAGGTGAACAACTCCCCAAAAACTTTGCTCTCGCAGATCACTTCTACTGCGTACGAATTTGAAATAACCCTTTCACTATATCATCGCCAGCCGTTTGGTAACAACAAAGAGAAACGTTTTTAATTTCCATTTTCTTCAGTCTTCTCAGGTGAACAACTCCCCAAAAACTTTGCTCTCGCAGATCACTTCTACTGCGTACGAATTTGAAATGACAGGATTATAACTTTCCTAAAAGAACACGAGAAAAAAATTACAATTTAGTCGTAATACATCTTGACTTATAAGACATAATGCTCTTGTGATAAATACAGAATGATACATATCTAACGTTGATGTAATAGTTTTTGGTTAAGCTGCATTGATCATAACAACTTTTGAGGCAAATCACGTTTGCTCTTGTGCGCCCCTGAAAAAAACATCTATAGGATAAAAAAAATTTGATCAATTTTTAAACTCTCCTTCTGACGGAACCATGAAAGACGCATACAGTTTGGAAAATTAGCGGGGAACAATTTTATATGTGCCATAAATTCGCCAAAATATTATTATTACATTATTATTGCACAATGCCATAAAAATATAATGAGATTTTTTCACATCGTTGTTGGCGTAAACGACGCTCCATGTTCTGCTTGAGCGCGTCCATATTCTTCTTTTGTTACATTTATGGAGACTCGACGGTAACAAGGTTATCATAAAAATATAAAAAAAGCTAGGATAACGGCTGGCCCAAACACAAAAAACGCATTTCTCTAAACTATGGATCAGATCACAAACAAAAAACTTTTTTTCTTGAAGGGGAAAAGGCGTAGTGAAGCGAAAGCGATAAAAAGGATGGAAAAGCGCACACTTCTCCAGCAAGAGCGACTCTAGCCGAGTGTTTGTCACTGAGAAGATGACGACGCGGTAGTATTTGATACCATTTCTTCCTCACAAGCAACACTAGTACAATATTATATGTCATATTCTTCTACACAAATGCGCGGCTTTTTGCCTCTCTCCAGAGAATGTGTTTTTTTGGCTTTGTCTATCTCTCCCCAACAGCATATCAACATGATCATCTCCGTCGAACCACTTATCTTCTCCAGTATTCCCAGAGTCAAAGACTAGCACACATTTCTTAGCGATATCCGTACAAGTTGTGCAACGATCTGCGGAATGCTCCTCACTGCTGGGAAGGCCTGGAATGCAATATCTTTTCGGAGAAAATGAGAAGGAATGCGAAAACTCTTGAAAAATATGCAGATAACTCACTACCACTTTTTCCCCCTTCAGTTGTGGATCATTCCTTCTCTCCGTTTTATTTTATTCTTCTGAAACATAAATGCTGCAGTCTTCTCAAACTAACCACTGGAATTTCGCAAAAAAAACTCACATTACACATTTTATTATGGAATATAACACAAGAGAAAATGCTGGAGGAGGAAAACAAGATGCTTACCTTCTTCTCGAATTCGCGAATCAAAAAAATTTTTATGTAGGCGCTAGTAAAAAAAACACCACATATCCAGCGGCGGAACCATACCATCAACTTTTCATCTAACTAAAGCCAACAAACTATTTCGTCAGTTTTTTTTGGAGAAAACAAAATTGTGAAAAAAAATTGTCTTCAGTTACTTTTGCGAGCATATGTGGAAAATACCAAAAGTATGCATTCGACAGAGAGTTTTTCTCCATTTGTTCGAAATAAGTTTAGGAGAACCTCTTTTCAGCTTTTCAATGAGATGTCGTGTGAATACGAAAGAGCCTTTTCCTTCGCATTAAAATTCCCTGTGGAATCTTTTTTTTTCGTAGTTCCAGGCTTCGAATTTTAGAATCCTCTTGGGTTCTAGTATATTGTACGTCATCAAGTCATTACTGTGAAACATAATACTGATTTTTTTCCAGTGTAGAACAGACTATTCGAATGTAGAAAAAAAAGGTTTACCTCTCGTCGGAGAGGAAAAAACAACATTATTTTGTAGCAGTGTGTTCATATTCCTCTCCATTTTCCCAAGAGAAATGCCAGATTGTTAGGAATGCCTGACTAGCTAAATCCTCTGTGTCCTTTTAAAATTAAACTAGAAACTGGTAAAACATTTAAGCCTGGAGGAGGATGGTGGTCACTTTTTTTCCAGAAAATTCTCTCCAGCTATATATAATTCTCTACCATTAACGTTTCACTGTGATGTAGCAAATGGAAAAGGATGTTGTTGGATTGTACTTAAAAGCCTCCAGAGTTCCATTTTAAAGAAGAGCGCCGAGAGGAAAGAGTTGTACCAAATAATCAGGATGTTTCCAGCATTATATTATCCTGCTCCATAGTCACACCCAATGAATATTCTATCTACTTATAGGCTTTTTGGTGTTTTTTCTTCAGAACTCAAAAACTGGGATGACACAAAAAACACGCATTATATTCCAAACAAAAAAAAAGAATCCTTCCTTTCCAGCAATCCTCTCAAGTTTGGAGAGCCAGAAAGTATACACACACTCCTGCTGCTGCCTACGAGTCACGCCAGTTGCACACAAGAAACTCGCTCCTCGAAAAAAAACTCTTAATTTTTTCCCATTCTATTCTACTCAAGTCTCCGTTTCGTCAAGCTCACACTTCCGTTTTTTTCCAGCTTCGGTGAAGTTTGCGTGGCACGAAGGCCCAAAAACAAAAAAAAAGAATCCTTCCTTTCCAGCAATCCTCTCAAGTCTGGAGAGCCAGAAAGTATACACACACTACTGCTGCTGCCTACGAGTCACGCCAGTTGCACACAAGAAACTCGCTCCTCGAAAAAAAAACTCTTAATTTTTTCCCATTCTATTCTACTCAAGTCTCCGTTTCGTCAAGCTCACACTTCCGTTTTTTTCCAGCTTCGGTGAAGTTTGCGTGGCACGAAGGCCCAATTCATCATCAACAACAGAAGAAGAAATGGAAGAGACTCTTGCACTGAACTTGTCTTCTTCCAGCGAGCTCGTCCTCTCTTATGATACCATTTAGCCCCCACTCACTCACAGTACATTTTTTCCAATAAATAATTTTCTCAAACGAAACTCATTTTAAAAAGAAGGAAAACTTCTTTTTTACTTTTTACATCGTTGGCAAAAAAAGTGGGAAGACGGATGAGTAGACAGACATATGACATGATTCCACCAATCCAGTACTTCGCCAGCGAGAAACTGTGCTCCTTCCAGGAACGAGCACATTCTTGTAACGTGCTCATGATCCATCACTCAATGTCCGTCGTACCCATTTCCAGTCCAATTCATTCCCATTCATTTTCCGATAAAGTCTCCTCCACCAGCAAATGTTCAGGATTTATACATTTCGTTCGGTTCGTTCGTGCACGAAAAAAAAGTTTCTATTTTTTTCCTCAAGTTGATCACCAGAATAAATTCTTTTGAGGAAGGAGTGCACGCACATAACCACGTTCGAGAAACTTTGGAACAAAACCTTGGCTCCCGGAATGCATCAGGTTCTCTGTAAAAAATTGTAAGCTACAACAAGTCTCTGCATATCCAGAGAGGAGAAATTGTGGTCGGAAAAGGTCACGCCACCTTTCCATCCCAGCTTCCCATTTTTTTTCGAGAAAGGAAAAAGTACAGAAAAAGTGACATTACCAAAATGTAATCTTATCTGGTTTCTCTTGAGACACTAATGGACACACAAATGTATGAACAAACAAAAGACACTTGACTCGACCGCACACGTCGTACTAAAATACATAACTACAACCAATATATAAAATCGCTTTCCAAAGTTGTATTTTGATTTTTTATAACTTGTAACAAAAATGGGCATTTTTTGAAGATCCAAAACCAGATAAAATATTTGCCAGTGTCCACATGATACTAAACCGCAATCAAAACCAAATGCTGGAGGAGACAAAGTGAATCATTGGAAACCACAAGTCAGCACCATTACATACCTACTCTCATTTTCTCCAGCGCTGTATAAACTTCACTTTGTTGTGCTCAGCTTATTTTTAGCGGAAAAATTCAGGGAAAATGAACTCCATTATTATCATCACGATTATCACCAGCACCAAAAGTGACATCGTACCATGTGTGCGGGCTAAGAGCACTATTTTTTTGCATGAAAATGCTTACTCACCCGATTTTCTCGAGCAACCTCATTTCCCCGGTTTTGTGTGTTCAATTCTGGTGTTGGTGTGTCAGGAAGAAACGAAGAGAGAAGGATCGTCATTCTCCCCAAAATGAGTTCAATTTCATAGGAGTCTATCGCATAACAACATTTTAGTGTTGGAGAAGCCATGTTATGCACACATGGCACTGGAGAAGAAGATCCAGGAAAAAGCTATGGATATGTACGAAAGAATCATCCTGCTCACGGCATGACATCGCATTAGAGATGGAAAAACATTATTAGATTCCCTTTCTCATGTATAAATTCACATAAATAACTTCCCTCTTTCTCCAGTTTACTACTCCTCGTGGAAATGGAATCCTTTTTTTCGGTGCTCCTGCTGGAGAGAAAAAAATGAAGTGGGTGTGGGATAGTGTTGTTTGTACTGTTCATTGCTGGAGTGAAAAAAAAGCCTCTTTATGCTTTAGTGCTAAAGTCTTTTCACATTCTTAGACTCTAAAAGGCAAAACTATATAGTGAGTCAGCATGTCTCCTTTTTTCCTTGCTTACCTGGATACATGCTTTGCTTACCCTTTGAAAGAATACTTTTTTTCTTCTCTCCGGTGATGGGCTTCCAGCCAAGTGGCACAAGAGGAAAGGATAAAAAAATGCTTTTATGACTTCTTTATTCTTCCCGAAACTTTCACGTTCAATTTTACAAAGACAAAAAAAAGTATTATGGTGCTGTTACATTAGTACCTCTACTTTCTCTACCATTAAGATATACTTTTTGTGAAAATGCTACAATATCTAACTTTTTTGGGAGTCTACTACTGGGGAATCGGGGGGAGGTATGCAAAAATCCATTTCTGCTTTTATTCATTGCTCTTCCCTAAAAATAAGGTGATGGTGGTATACACGCTCTTCCAGAAATAGGAGAAGTATGGTATAATATAAGTAGATAGTACTGCTGAGAAAGAATATGGATGCAGATCAACTTGACTATCTCATGAATTCCATGAATGAAAAAACCAGCAAACTAACTCGGTCGTGTATCAGTGTAGGAGTTTTTTTTGCAGGAAGGAGGTCACCTAAGAAAGCACCAACTTTTTTTTTAGGTTTTGCTCAATACTGGCGGAATTACTCTGTGGAGAATAATGAAATTCCATTGTCGTATTTATTAGCATCGTTGTTATTTCGCATCTTATGTTTTGTTTGTATTGAAACAGCTATAGGTTGGGTGAAGGTAAAAAAAATTATACTGTGTCACCAGCACCTCTATAAATCTGGAAATGAATCATGTCACGTTCTCATTTTATTGCCACACTTTCAGATAAGTATACACCACACTCAGAAATGAAACGTACGTTTAAAGTTTTCCTCAAGAAAATTGAGGCTTTGGTAGGGCGCTTTAAAAAATACACGTAGCAGGCCCTGACCAGCGTAAAGAATCATTATTACATCACCAGTTGTACGCCCCATAAAATACCCAATTTTCGGGATTTACACGTATTAACATCAAAATCAGTTTGGAAGTGGAACCTATGGGCTCCTATGAATGCTTCCAGTTCGGATGCAGTCCAGATAATATGCTGTGCGAGCGTATATATTTGTGACCACAAATCGGTTTTCAAACTCGGTTGACCGTGCTGGACTTTGAACACATTTTTTGAGCAGGGTCCTCTAAAATTGACCACATTCGCAAGGATTCTAGGTTTGCCCCAGTCACAAACTAGGTATTATAGATGAGTGAGTAGCCCACAAAAAAACGGCACAGAAATGGCGAAGCAAGGTCACGCCCAAATCGGTTTTCAAACTCGGTTGACCGTGCTGGACTTTGAACACATTTTTTGAGCAGGGTCCTCTAAAATTGACCACATTCGCAAGGATTCTAGGTTTGCCCCAGTCACAAACTAGGTATTATAGATGAGTGAGTAGCCCACAAAAAAACGGCACAGAAATGGCGAAGCAAGGTCACGCCTTTGTATACCGTGTCGTATTACATCTCGCCACTGTTTTCTCTTCCAGTGTAATTAAAGCTTTCTGGTTGATCATGGTAGAGCAGTTTCAGTCCAGCTCAGTAAATGCACAAAAGGACTTAATTAAATAGTTGCGAAGGCGTTCTGAAAGTGGAAACTGCATGGGAAATCATAAAAGTGATCACAGCGTGAGAGCTCCTGGAGCGAAGCAAAGCACAAAGTAGGAGTTCAGTTTGTGCTCACCTATAAATATAAAGTTACATATTTACACATGTACAATATTTATTATACATATGTATTACACTCATAGAGAGTGTAGAGTTTTGTTCGTTTTCTCCTTTAAATTGCGCACATTTCATTTCCATTCAGTTGGGGTTTGTACAAAAGAACGCATATTATCTTGATTTAAATTGCCTTCCAGCTCGCAATAAATTAGCACTTTGTACAAATTCATTTGCCTCAATGGAAGAAGTAGACTTCGTTTGAATGCGTTTTGTAGTCATTATTACTCAAAATGCCTATAGTTTTAGTCAAAGGCTTTTGGTAACTCACACTACTTTAATAGGAAGCTCATAAAAGCAGAAAGTTTTTTCATGATTTTTTAGAAATTGGGTTGCTGCTTGTGCAGATCTATGATTTATTAATAATTTAATGTTTGAATGTACGACAGAGTACCAACTGGCATTCAATTTGACGAATGCCTGCGGTATCCTTCGCCTTGATTTCGAGTTACCCTATTTTTCACACTTGAAAATTTAATTTGTGGTATTGCAAAACCAATGATTGTCATATCACAGAGATGTAAAAAAATAATATGAT
>JAHZNF010000958.1:0-29768 GCA_027744215.1 Troglopedetes dispersus
GCTGAACAATGCGGAGGTGGACTATTGTCCTCACAGTGGAGTACGCGGACACAATACCCAAATCATTTACTTGCTCCTGGAAACTTACTGCCTGGAGCAAAATGTTCATACAACGGGATCATATGAGATTAGTCAGGAATAATGCAACCTTTTACGAAGAGAATTGAGGCTAAGAAATTCTGTTCATACATAGTGGACACATGTGATCATAAACATAGTACATTGTTGCTTCTGTCGTATGATATGTGGTATTTGTAGATTTTCCTTTGCAAGATGAAGACACACAAGAAAAAAATTAATTCAAGACAACTTTCATCATCCTTAAAAAAAGCATTGTAATACAACCGAGGATATGCGTCTCACAAAAATAAGCTGATAATATGCATGAGTAGCTGACCAAAAACTGCAATATTCTGGCTTACACCTTGAGCTTCTTGAAGTAATCAGAAATGCAAAGATCTTGGGATTTCACATGGACATACGCAGGACACGTAGATATCAGATCCAAATCCTCGGATAGAATGTGCCATCTCATCTTCTGTAATAATGAAAGTTCTCCAATACCTTTTTGGATGGAGTTATGTCTTAAGAGTAGATTCTCCTTTTTTACCAAATCTTATTTTCATTCCAGGCATCTGTTTATAACCATTGAGATTGAACTGGGTTCTCTGGACCATCACAACTTAATATTATGCAGACAAGATTTTTTTCCTTTATCTGTGCCCATTTAATCAAAGAGACGTTCTCTAAATTCATGGTTGAGCGAAAGGCATATCGTCTGCTGAGAACATCTTCATAAAAAGGAAAATTCGACCATTTTGCATTACGATTCTGTTCTGTTGAAAAGGGCCTTGCTCGGGATGTCCAGTGTTTGGATGTAGCAAGACTAATCTTCTTCCCTGGAATATTATAATTATCGTCCCTCCTGAATTGGATGTCCAATATCCATGCAAAGCTTCTGAGCAAATCTTCAAAGGGAAGTTTTGTGTAAGAAGTCATAGTAAGCCGGTATTGACCATGTTTGTTGTAAATGTACTTGGATTGATATTGTGACCACGTATTTTGTCCAATTTCTAGATATCATCCTCAAAATTCCTGCTCAAGGTTTCTACTTAAAAAAATTAATGAAAGAGGTATTTTCGTTTTTCAAATCTGCTTCTAATCAGAAAAAATATATATAACAGGACAGCTAGTACTTTTAAATATTATTTTTAGTTAACCACATCAAAGAACCGAAATTGGAAGAATGGTGGGTATATTTTTGTAAAAAGAAAATCATTTCTGGTTTCATGTACACAGACCCTTTAAACTTTTTCTAATAAATGACTTCTGTCGGCACCTCATCAAAACTACGAGGTTTTTAATTCATCATCTTTTTCAGTATTTTTAAAGCGTGATACAGACCGAAAATCATTAATCTTAAGACCGAGCGATTCCGTTAATTATCCTCATCATGTCTAAAAAAAGTATTCTTTTTTAGAGCAAACCACGGCTATCACCACCACCATCATCCCCTCATTTTTCGGAACCATAAATAAGTACATGTATAATAATGTATTTTTACTTTGTGGTTTGAAGCTGATGGTCCTCGAGTGAAGGAGGAGAGGAACAGGAGCGGTGGTTTCACTTGTAATATTTCTCACCTGTTACATCTTTTGTTGTTTCACGTACCACTTCACAAAAGAAATGATCCCCTTTTTCGTGATTACACGTTACCGCAACCTTTCAAGGTGGAAGAGGAGATTTACTTTAAAACTATGATAAATTGAAACTGCCAATCGACACTTTTTTTAATAAGTTCGAGTTCAGTTGTGGCCTCGTTGAACAAACATATATTTGTGAGTTTGAGAGTTCAAAGCTTGAGAGTAAATTCGCTCCGAAAATAGAAAATATATGGTGAAATTAATCCTAGAAAAAAGTTCGCCTGGTCCATCCATAATCTCACTAGCGCAGATAACATCCGCTTTTCTATAATCACCTAACTTAATAATACATAATGTATGTAGAGCATTTCCGGAGGATTCGTTTGATTCTCAGGATCATCGAAAAGATGCCAAATTCGTGGAATTGAAAGTTGAATCCGGAGTAAAAAGATATTTTCAAGAAGATTTAATGCGGGTATTTCCGAGAGAGCTATTCCAATTTGTCGGATGAAATTGGATGGGATTCCCTCGTCCAATTTGGCGATCGCCAATACGAACCTTCCTTTGTTCCCTGCTCTTTTGTCCTCGCCCATTCTCTTATGCACACACATACACACACACGGATCTATACTATACTTGCTTGGATTTTTAATACTTTTTGTCCACGGTGGAAAATAAGGTATATTATAAGCCCGATAATCAATAAGAGTTTTCACTTGTATATCGAGGCACACACGCTCCATGGGTCGACATACGCATAAAGTCACATTCTCCAACGGAATAAATCCAATTTGCATCGCACACATTCATCCACGCTCTTTTGCACATGCTCTGCTTCCGGCTCTGCTCCTCTCACAACACGGAATATCCATCTTCCACGAAGGATTGTTTGGAGTGGAGAGATGGATACATATTATTCCATGGAAGAATCAAACCAAGCCAGTGGAAATTTTTTTCATGTGTATCAAGTTCAGGGGAAAAAAGAAAGGAAGAGAGAAAAGGAGGAGAAGGGAAACAGCTCCCTTCCTTTTATTTCTGCTTTTTAGACATAACCAAAAACAAGTACGTGAGTGTGTGTGTGTGGATGCTTTTCAGTTCAATATTTAAAAGACACGCTGGGCTCACTCTGAGTGCATCATATTGCATGGAAATAAGAAGGGAAATGGAGTCAGAGAGGCAAGCAGAGCAGAGAACAGGAAAAGGAATAAGGAGAGAGCTGTCCAGATTTGTCACAGTGCACTTTGCACTAGCTTCCTGACAATTCCCACCCAAAAAAGGGTGATGGTAAGGAGAAGTGAAGAGGAAAGTAGTTTTTTAAATATATATTTTCATGTTGCCATTTACATTTTGAAGTTCGTCTTCCAGGATCCCATTTATGAATATTTCCCTCGGTATCGGTATCATCGTTTTTTTGACAAACAGAGAAATATGAAGTGCATTCTTGTTCTGCAATAATAACAATGGTAATGTGTGACCATAAAACAAGTTGTGTATTATGGAAACTCATTCAAATGCGTCATTTTTTTATTATGAATGTATCATGAATGATAATGCGATGCGTTGTTGGATGACAATTTCCTGATGATTGCAGCATCCAAAGTTAGCTCCCCAACCTCGCACACAATTTTGAGTTAGGAGATGTCACTACTTCATATATGCTTTACATAATGTTTTTGTTATATTGTTTATTTACGTTTAAATATACCATTTCATTCTTGACATCATATGATAATGGTAGCAAATACGTTTCTGCTGATACACACGGGTGAAGCTGTCATTACTGTCTCCGGTAGAGCATTTCCTGCCCAAATTCAGCAACTCTGATTTTAAATTTTATGTCACGCGAATTGTGGTTTTTATGTATAGAAGGCGTGAAATGGTCCGGGGTATTGGCAAAAATAACTAATTGATAAGTAAGTTTAGTTTAAACATGCACACATTGTGGTCTGAAGAATTCAGGAATTTAATAAATATAAATGTTTTTCAGGAGGAACCAGTAGGATTTTAATTTAGCTTGATTTCTGAATGTAATGTTAACGTCCGCATAAATTGCCACGCAGGACGAATTCGAATGAGGTCCAGGAACAAATTCCTGTAATTGCAAATCGTAAACATAGACTTGAATTGAAAACTTGCCGTGCAAATCTTTTCATTTTAAGAAGATTAAATATTCGACTTTCTTTCCTTTTTAGCGTCAGATGTTACTTGTATGCAACCTTGTGTGGATTTTCTTTAAGTTTCGAGAAAATTTAATATTTTGAAATATAAACCTGGGCAAACAGTTTCAACTATAATAGGAATTTCTGCTCATATTTAGTAAAGTATATTTCCTCCGTAGCACTTTCCAGGAATTACAGCGCTTCTCGAGCTTGCGACGACGATTATCGTTATTTTTCAGAGTAGTAATAAGGAAACATGAAAAAAGCTTATGAGAAAAAAATATTAAAAATCTAAATTAAACTCTCGACTTTTTTTTCTTTTCATTGAATATTTTCCAGACTTTTTTTTGGCTTTTATATGAAGAATCTTTTTTATCTTTGTGTCAACAAACGAAACCTCGAAATTAGAGAGAAATCGCGCCTTCTTTAATTTTCTTCACATATCATCCTGAAAACCAGACACGCATGCGTTATTCCCTGGCTGATTACTTTACAGATGATATGATCATATCTTTCCATTTTTTTCCTCATCTTGAAAATTGAACAACCCAGCACGAGCCTTTTTCATTGTTAATACTCTCCATAATCTCTTCCCGTATTTTTTTTCATCTTGATATTTTCATTTTGGTTGTTTATGCTTCACAGCTAAATACTCGGAACAAAAATAATCATAAATACTGCACCAAACTTGAGCTTTCTTTTGTACCGGAAGATAGTTATTAAAGGAAATTTGCGCTGAATCTGAGTATCAGATTTCCCTTTGCTTTCCCAACTTGAACTAATTTTTTCTCTCATAGTCATAATTAATACGAATATCTGAACATTTTACTTTGCAATTATCTTTAGCAATTTTTTTTACTACTACCAATTCGAAGATATTCCAGAGAACAGAACTTTGGAATAAACTTACATCATGAATTGCACGGAGTTTGCAATCTGTTAGAATGTCAATTTTAACATTTACCGGAAGGGACACTAATGAGCGAGCAATGTGTGCATAATATCTCCCTTTAGTCATTTGCATAAGTACCAAAATTGCGAGCTTCAAATGGATCATTTCTCTCTTTTTTTCTCTCCCGATTATTTACTTTGATGATCCTGACGACAGACAAATAGAGAATCTATTACCGTTCTCTGCACATAAATTTGAAAGCTTTATGTATTCCTTTTCACTTTGCAGTATTCCCATGTTCTTCGTTTCAGCAAACTACTTAGCAAAGGATTATTTAACTTCCAGAAAGATAAGAGACGGGCAGGCCGACGTATGTAATGTAAAAAAATCTTTAAAAAAGAGTGATTGCTTCTATGCACCAGTGTGAGTTTGCTACTAGATGGGATCATGAAAAAAGGGAGAAATCGTGTTTAATATATGCTTATAGTGCTTTTGCAACCAAGCAAGTCAACATCAAAGAAAAAACAAGGTACGAAGGAAACAATCGCAGAAAGACGTATATAAACTTGACTTAAAAGAGGATATCATGTTATTTCCACGATTAATACTTTTTCCACTGACAGTGCCATCTGAGCTGACGATGATGCATGTTGTGAAGTAAGGAAGGAGCGTGCATCTCACATCAGAACTTTCAGTGTGTCTTCTCGATCCATTAAGTCAGAAAAGGAAGCTTCAAATTTTCACTTTTCCCTCTAACGTTAAAATATGGGTGGATTTTTGTGTGTGTGTGGAAAATGCTAAGATTGATAAATGAAAGAGACAAATACAAATCTCACGATAATGATTCTTTGAAGGCTTGTTTAAAAAATTGTGCATAATATTGTAAATCTTACTACAGTGCATCTGTAGAAAGGAGAAAAAAATTGGCAGTTAAAATCATTTGAAGGGAATCATGGGCGATTTCTGAACTTGATACGGCATCCATGAATATTGCGAAGGAGTATATTTTTTTCCAGAAGCGTATCCACAAAATACCAAGTTGTCTGGAATTGACACACGTGCATTCGTTCGTGTTTAACCATCAGATAAAAAACGTGGACGTTTGAGCCGGCTCCCTCAGAATATTGATGGATTGAATCAGATATCTTGATTGGAGCTGTGATTTGGCAGAATCATACCATCTTTTTTAAGAGTCGGAAAGGGAGCATTTATTTCGGAATACTTATTGTACATAAATGTGTATATATATCCAGAGACACAATATGTTCATGTGAAGGAAGGACGTTGAAAATTATTGCCAGGAACTAAAAAGCAATATCATTTAAGTCTCCTCAGAAGCTCCGAACTTTCAATCAATTTTTATCCATTTCTTTTTCTCTCTCCCATCCATGATACTCAGCATAGAGGATGGATGGATTGGCTTGGCAAAAGTTTGCTAGATCCGATCCAAAGGATCCTCTTCACAGTGTCACACAATCTTCCATGTTACGACCATTTTTTTACTAGCATTTACTTTTTTTAGGCTACCACTGTCCTTCCATTACTTCCAAAAAATACTTACTTCATGGTTTACTCATATAAGAAGAGAGAGAGAGAGAAGCGGGAGTTTGAGTGAGAGTGAAGAACAGTGTGAGGACAATGGGAAAGCCTACTTTAATAGGAAATAATTGAAATTGTCCTTTAAGCCTCTCTCCCACTACTTCTCCGGCTCTGGAAATTGAGGAGACGACAAGAACTGAGGACGAGCTGAAATGGAATGAGAAGGGGACAATTTTTTATTACGAGAGAAAAAGAGGATTCGACAGCAAGCAGAGAGCTTGTGTGATAGTGGTGGTGGTTGGAGTCGTCGTCGACAGTTTTTTTTCTGGGAGCTTAGTTTTTTACCATTATAATGTTGTAGAAACACTGAGCCATTATTACGGAGCTTAGTAGTAAATATATAGGGAGTTTTTGGGGAATATATACCCACATAATAATTTTCAACATCCCTCTCCCGTTGAAAAAAAAAATTGTCTAGGAACTTCCAAAAAAACACACATATTAGACATTACATGTATAATA
Source organism: Troglopedetes dispersus (assembly GCA_027744215.1). Taxonomy (NCBI): domain Eukaryota; kingdom Metazoa; phylum Arthropoda; class Collembola; order Entomobryomorpha; family Paronellidae; genus Troglopedetes; species Troglopedetes dispersus. Next base: position 6,756 of record JAHZNF010000958.1, read on the forward strand.
AGTAACATTTATATTGCGACAATCCTTATTAAACTTGTGTAACTTATAGGTTCGTGTGGAATGTTATACGTTATACGAATTTTATTAGTATTAGTTCCAACGATTTTAATTCTCAGACGAGAAGCCAAGAGCTTATAAAATCGTAAGATGGAAATACTTGTTAGGAGGAATATATATGGATTGATTAAATGAATGGAGACACTTTTAATACGCTAGTGATGACGATGACATGAGGCTAGGAACTGTTCCCACAATTTTGGCTTCTCTTGCCAGCAAAAAATCCTCCTTTGGGGTTATTATTGCCCCGGTTTTGCGGTTTGTGTCTGTAATAGCGGAGAATGGTGTACGACACAAGGAAAATCGTCATCACCACTCATCTCATCAGTCAAGGATATTAATTTATTGAGGGAAGGGGATGATGGTGGCAGTGGTAAAAAATATTGTAGGCATGGGAAAAGCAGCTGGGAAATGTATTAACACAAGTCATCTGCTTTACTAAAGGGGTGCCAGCATAAGTTGAATGCGACAGACCTAAGAAAACTTGTTAAAAAATTATAGAAGCAAAAAAATCATACATTTAGTGAACCAAAGCAGGTGAAAGTAAAAAATCATTGTCTTTAACCTCCAAAAAGTTCAATCAAAGAAATTTTCGCCTTGAGTTGGTCCATGACATTTGTTTTAAATTCTTTCTCAAAATGATATAAATATTCTTATCCATTAGCGTTCAATACCTGTCATTGTGGAAACTTTCAAAATACATAGAAGTTTTCGTTCGACAAAAAAATTTCCTAAAAAATCTGAAAATCCGATGTTTATAAAATGTGCAAATATGGTTTACAGTTACATATTATTGCGTCAAGCATATTTTGTAGGTAGGTAACTTTGGAAAGACAGTCTGAATACTTATATTCTTGCACCCTTATTATCCAGATTATCAATTCTCTCTGAATAGCTAGCTATTTTTCTGGACGGTTTATATCATCCGGTGGCTGCGGATGTTGGAAGAGCGTTTTCGGAAAAAGGTCGTCTTACGGTCTCCAGTCAGATAAAATAGAATGGAATGAGTTATGTGAATTTCATTGTGTGCGATCCAGACAACTCGATTAATGTACGGGTCAACCAGATTGAAAAATGACCCAAACACGGAATCCGTATCATGTATACTCTTCTCATACGTTTTTATATACACAGACTCCAGACTCTTTTATTTTCTCAGATGCACACACACATACACACTACTCCCTGTATCTTCCCTCTTCAATCATGTTGCTTTTTTCTCAGAAGTTGTTTTTTTTCTGAACGGAGGAACATTTCTCTTTAAATAGATGTATAATGCATACGTTCATGTACACAAGACATCAATCTGAAGATGAAAGTGGGACCTATTTTTCATGCCGTGTTGAGTCCAACAGCGTGAACCTATATCCAGTTGCAAAATATATATGCATTATTTCTTGCTGTTTGGGTACATTGTTGTTGATACTTGGAAGAGTGTCACATGGAGCAATGCATCTTCCTATCATCATCCTTGACAGGATTAATGAAATTGTCATTGCTGGCTCATTACTTAACGTCTGTTCAATCAAAGAAATGGGTGGTGATGGTGTGATAGAGATCTCCACCATTTTTCTCCCACACAAAAGTTCTGTGTCCAGGGCAAGCTAATGCATTGAAGGCACAACTCTGTGAAATTATTCGTTTGTCATATTAGCCCCGGAAATGGTTCTTTGAGAAGGACAACACAGATTCCAAGTGGAGCATGTGACAATGACAATTTTTACTCACGAGGAAGTTAAGTGTAAAACTTACAATAACTCACATTTCCTAGGTCCATTTTCACATGGATGGTGGAGCATAAATCATCACTTTACAAAGATTTATTGTGTTTGTCATAAGAAAATCACTAATGAAAGCTAATATTTACCGCTCATCATTTTATTTATGTCCCTGTTTTCATTTCATTTCCAATCAAGACTTATCACTTTATAGTTTTTCAATTATCAATTGATTTAAAATCAACCAAACGTTTCAATCATGCCAACTAAAGTTTAACATTTCTGTTCACATTTGGGGGAGCGCAAGTCGAGTGTAATCGTTTCCCTCTCAGTCGCGACTCCAAAAAAAACTCCGTTCCGGGAGTGCTGTCGGTTACTTCATCATGTCGGTGATGATGAACTGATGTGCTGGAAATGATAAGGATAAAAACAGAAAAATAAATCTGAAAATTTCGTGTTTTTCTCCGTTTTCAATCATTCTGATCGAGGAAGGACTTCGTCTGTCGACTGCTCTTCTCTCTCATTTTTTTCAAAAGCATTACTTCAACGTAACGTTCGCTCTCTCTCTCTCTCTCTTCCGTAATTCCCCTTTTCCTAGATACATTTTTTGTATATTTGGATGATATTTATTTTTATACATTTTCTTCATTCACGTCAACCTCTTCCTTGTCTTCTCTCTCTCTGGGACAATCTCTTGTTGCAGTTGACAGACTGCTCATGACATTTCGCTCAAGTTCTTAACACGTTGTTGATACCACAAGGTAGACAGCCGCCATTCTCAACTCGTCATGATAATCCCGTCAACCTGAACTACGCGCATTGTGTACAGTTCTCTCATTTCACAAAACTTTTAGGTGGATCTTGAAAGAAAGAAGAAGAGGAAAAAGAATCGTGCACTACTTCTTTTAGTTTTAATGACAAAAAATATGTATAACAATGCAAAGTGGCGGTGGTTGGAAGACACGGTAGCTGCGGTGTGAAATATTATAATGCAATAAATAATTCCCTAAATAGCATCGCATTAAGGGAAATAGGCATGCCTAAATCGTATTGTTCAGCGGTCGTGCTTCTGTAATAAAAAATGGTTTAAAGAAAAGTGGAGAGACAGAATGATACCAATAAATTTGTAACAAGGGTCAGCAGATGTGTGAAAGGGAAAATTTGGCTGTACTATTTTTTTACAACTAATTTGAATAAGTTAGATTTATAAGAACGAAATGCAAAAAAACATGAAACATCATGAATTTTGTATGTGTACTGTTAGTTGAGGAACATGCAAAAGCTAGGAAAACTTGAACAAGTGATTTTCGTAACTTTTGCCCCAACTCAAAATATAGCGTCAACTGATCAACTAGAACTGTAGCCGAGTTGGAGAAAATAATACAGAAAATATAGTAAATGAATATTGTACATGGATCACCGCACCACCATCAGAGTCAATTTATATCAACTCTCAGAGAGGAAAACGGAATGATTGACATATCTAGGAAAGGGGAATTACGGAAGAGAGAGAGAGAGAGAGCGAACGTTACGTTGAAGTAATGCTTTACTTTTGCTCTGATAATATTATTCCTTTGCATAAGCATCCATATATAATACGTGTGTTTACTATCTTTTAAAGTGATATGAACTGAAATAAGTTCAGAGCAGGGATTTTTGTTCCCTCTTTGACATGAAAAAATACGCACACGCAGTGCTCTGCTTGCTCCTCTCTTAAGGATCCTTCTGAGAAATCATGGGATGAAGGTAAGCAGTAAATAAAAATTATGCCGAAAATAATACCATTTTGAAGAAGTAAATGTGGAGAGTAGCAGCAGGAAGGTAGTAAACTCTCCATATAGAGCAGAGATGACGATGATGATGACGAGAGAAAAGAATTGAAGGGTAGGAGAGGACACATTACACACATTTATTTTACTAACTTCTCACTCACACAAGAAAAGAGAGATTTTTTTTTCTTCTAAGGTAAATTCATAGGAAACAAGCGATGCAGCAAACATTACCTACCACGACGTCATGCACTGAAAGGAAGAAGGACCTACCCAAGTATCTCCAAATTATAAAAAGCAATTTTTATGTGAACCTGTAAAACTTACAATGATGCATGAACCTATAAATACACACATAATATATGTTATAACGTTTTGAAATAAAGAACAGCAACTGAAAAAAATTTTGTGGCAGGAGCAGTTATCATGATATATAAAAGTTTTGAACCAAAAAACCACTGCCACTACTTTTTTTACTCTTGCTACCTTTTTCAGCTTAAATTCAATTTCCTTCCTTTATGAACGCATTAAAGCGTAATAATACTTTCGTACAAATGAGCATAAAGTATGAACACTTTTTTTTTTCTCTCTCTCTCTTCCCTAGTCATTTTCACCATCGCTTACAAAAATATGCTCCCCATTTTTTAAAGTTCAGAAGTATAAAACTACAAAATTACTTTTTCTATCAAATAAAAAAGCAATAATGTAAGGTATTTAGTGCTAAATACTTGCATTGTCTACCAAAACGAGAGTTTGGGCGTATGAAATAAAAAAATTGAAGGGAAATCTCAAGTTGATTGGCTTCTTCTCTGAAGAGTCTTACAAGATTCTGTGCCAACTTGGTAAATGCTTTTTGTTTTACGTTTTTCATGGACTACTAAAGAATTCTTAAAAGTAGAGCTTTTGACTTCAAGTTGAGCATTTTTGCACTCGACAAATCCTTATCCATCATCAACATGATATTTTTGGTTAAACTGCGACTTTAACCTAGAAAAAATGTCCTTATTTTTATTCAAACGAAGAAAAACAGTCTTGAGCCAAAACCATTTGATCACTGAAGAAGGCCGAAACACAGAAAAGCTCTTGAAAACATGCTCTTCTCCCCTGTGATATTCTTTTCATTACAACCGCGGCTTTGTGGACACAGGCCAGTTGAAATATTTGGTTATTTTTCCTGTCATTGTTATTTCCTGAATGAACTGTATAAAATATATACATCTTCACAGAGTTAGTAATGTACTTGTGGACTTAAAATTGTATATATTTATATCTTGCATTGAACCAAGTTTGCAGAACAAAAGATTAGAAGAGGCAAATAAAAGAGGAGAACGGAGTGGACGCAAGATTATATTGTGCAACAGTTAAAGCCCAAATGTCCAAAGCGACTGGTCATTCGAAACAATAATGTTCCAGAAGCAAATAAATTTGACAAAGATCATTCATACTCCAAAACCCAAGCATCATTGTCATCCTATTTATGTTACCGAGTGTAAGTACACACTGTAGTCATCCGCACACCTCCAACAAATAGTGTGCATGACTAAACTCACATGTCAACTTTGTTTTGGAGAGTGGGTGAACTAAAAGTAGCATGAAAAGGAAGAATTCGTAGGCATTTCCCCAAAAAAAGAAGTAGATTGTATAACATTTGTAAGTAGGAATTATACCTAAATGGAGAACAAAAGAGGAGCATTCCGGAGGAGCAGAGTATATGTGAGAGATGAATTGACTGTAAAATTCTAACTGCTTATCATCATCAACAACAGCAACGATTATGTCGCAAGTTGGTCCACTACCCAGCGACCTACCTATTAAACACTTCTCCAACTTAAATATTCTCTTGCCACAAAGACCGGACACTGGTCAGTCTTTCGCAGCATAACCTTTTATTTCTCGCTTCAATAGAAATTCCCGACTCCTTCTCTTATCCATATTTTTCCATCAATGACGACAACTGTACATTATGTGCTTTATTATTATGTGACGCATACATTTTTTCATTAATATTTGTGCACACCTTTTATATATCTCCACTCGCACGCATACCTTTTCCCAAAAGGTAAGGTAGGCAGGTAATAAGAAACAAAATACACGACACTCTGACAAGCCCTCCCTCACTCAAGTCACTCAATTTTTTCGAAGCAGATGAACAAGAAGAAAACGAGATCCCTTTTTTGTATTCGAGGGTTGAGTAAGATGATGTGATGCTCACAGGAGACTTTTCGGCGACATAAAAGTCAACAGACTGCTTGGCATCATCTTCATAATGTAAAAATCTTTGCCGCTCTCTCTCTCTCTCTCTCACTCATTTTTTTTACCTTGATGTCAGTCACATACATTTTTCGTGGAGGGTTTTGCCTCTTTCTTTGCAATCTTTTAAGACTCTGAGTGATGCGCTTCGGTTGAGAAAAAAGGGATTTCTATATTAGTACAAAATGTTTCTTGAGTTCCTCCCTTTCATCTCCACTCACGACTATGATGATGATGATAATGCGATGGTGAAATGATGACAAGCTAGTGTTTGGTATGGTCCAGCGCATAAATATATTTTTTTTTGTTTTTTGATGTGATGGCTGCTCTGAAAAAGTGAGATCTGATGAGATGAATATTAAATCATTGAGATTGAGACAAGTGATCATGTTCTGGAATGGAATGTGAGAATATATATTTTTTGATCATCAGCTTGATAAGTACGGTTCACTTTCTTAATATAAGAATTCATCTTCTTCAGAGTCTCATCACTATGCACGGACATCATCAAAAAATGCTTGTCTGACTGATGATCATTTTTTTTGGTTAATTGACGTCGTCCGTGGCGAATGTACGTACCTGAGACAAGTAATAATAATAAGTGTTTGTTGGAGAAGTCTGCACATTCCAGTCTGGTGATGATGATGATCATGATGATGGTGCACGTTGTATCTTAACCTAATCTTTCAAAATGAGAAACAATGACATAACAAAATTTTTCCCTGATTTTTCTTGCTCACTCGCTCTTTACAAAATATCATCCCGTAGCAAGTGTGTAGTATGGTAGTTCGCATAGGCAAGTCACTCGCGCCACTGCTAATATTATTGCAGCATTAATGATACGTAGTTTTTTTTTGTTTTAGCGGCTATTTGGTCAAAAAATCCTTATTAAAGGATGAGCAGAAAAATGCTTCAAGCAAGTTTGAAGAAAAAACCCGTGGCTTCAGGCATTCACTCGAACAAGTGGTGTGAGGTTTATGGAAAAATAAAAATAAAACCTTAGTGCACGACTCTCCTGTCTTCTTGCATCATTACTGAATTAAAAATGGAATTATTTATGCATAGATAAAGAATCTAAGTAGATCCACACTAAAATTCAGCAGGCTTATACTTACCTGCTTTAGAAAAACAAAAAAAAGTTGTGTACCAAGCTCGCCCCATACCTATTTATCTCCACACTGTACTAAGTGCGACACGAACTATATTTTTGCTCCGTAAATAGGTACGTTGTATATTTTTTATATTTTGAGTGCATGAGTAGAGTTTTTCTTTGTCTCTATTTTACCCTTGCCCGTTTAAGAACACAAGAAACACATTTTGATAAGCTTGGAAAAACAGTAGCTCCCCTTCGTTCGCACTAGATACATCATTATCCTTTACTATGATTATAGTGATTTGAGGCTCGTCTTATACATGTTTTTTCTGAGCATGTGTGCATGCAAAATAAATGGTGGTTATAATATATGAGTAGGTACATTACGGATTCTAATGCTAATTTTTTGTTATCTTGATTTGTTTCATCCCCTCCACGATGTAGTATAGTTTTGGTGTCATTTGTTGAACATGAGTTTTGTCACGAGCATAAAACATTGACCAACACGGAAAAAATAAGGAATGTTGAATGGTATCGTTTTTTTAGGAATAAAAAATAAAACAGAAAAGTGAAGAAACAAGATTGCATGATTTGCCGTTTTGTCCTTTTCCTATTAACTACAAAAGAATAATTTTGTGTACTTGGTAAGAGACAAAAAAAGTGGTAAATTGTGTTCAACCCAGCCCCAAATGTATTATTTTGCTATTTTTAAAGAAAGTGTATGATTTTGCACTGTTGCAGGAAAATGCTCAGATGGAGCGTTCACATAGAAAGTATTTTGCATAACTGAATGTAAAGTATAGAAGCTTATGAATATTTTAGCAAATTACCCGTTTACCGAAATTAAAGGAGCCGAGTAGTCTTGATAATTTTTTGACATAATTATGTATCGTTTGAGTTTGTGCCGGTTGGCTTTTGAAATAAGCCTGCAAATTTGGTTACGCCATGTAAATATTTTATCAAATGAATCCACTTTCCGACACGGATATCAATACTGGAGAAATTACTAACTTGCTTTGTGGGGTAAGTAACCGACATTTAATATTTTCATTGACAATTACATGAAAAATAAGTAGATTCAGGTTATAAATTAATAAATGTGAACATTTCCGCGGTGTAATTTTGCAATGAAGTCTCCTTTTCGTGTGGAACAGTTTTGCGGCAGAGGAAAATTAGGTAAAAAATATTGCCAAAATATAAGTTGCCTTTTCTTGTTGCTCTATTTTTGTTTGTCATATTGAAAAATTGGGACTTGAAAATGCATATAATATTTGACGATGACTCATGAAATGGCGGATCCCATTCAGCTGGAATCTAAATTGCTACACTACAGACGAAGAAGAAGGGCTTTTCTCTCTTTTTTATTATCAGAGTAGACACAACAATTTTAATTCTTTTATGCCCCTTCTCTCCTACTACAAGTGTAACTCTTCTTTCTCTTCTGCTACCAAGGAAGGCATATATATATTCATCGAGTCAGCCAGCGTGACGTATTATATGTCACGGTCACGGTGCTAAATTAAGTAGAATTTCATCAAGTTTTTTTTCGACTTTCAGGCATGGAGCAAATAAAAAATGAAATTTTCATCCCGCAACTTACCGAACTGCTCCAAGCTAAAAATAGAAGTAAGGACTTTATTGGTGCATATTCGCGAAGATGATTGAAATCGGAGTTTACGCAATATTTTTGCTGGATAATAAATTAAAAGGAATTTAAAGCACATTAGGTACGGAGATAGTTCGATAAGCATATTTGCGTCTTTAAATGCTATGTTGGGATTTGTTATATTAAACTGATGTGTCATTAAATAGCACAATATTTTACATTTATTAGCTTTTGCGTATGCGTGTTTAGTTTGACTACTATCAGCATTCATGCGCCTCCAAAATTCACGAAACCAATTAGCTTCTAATTTGGCAAATATGATTGATTAATTGCGGTGAGTCTTGTCACACAATCACTGTCAAGAGAAAAAAATCCCATCAATCAAGCCTGTGCTCATTTGTTAGCTGTTCACATGCAGTGTGCAATTAATTATTCAAACATGACGACAATGAACGTGATGTGTACGTTTGGATAAAATTTTCTTTTTATTTGTGATCTTACTTTAGGTTCTTCAAAAGTAATTCTATTAAATTTCATCATCATCAAAATTCTTTACATAATCATAATAATAAACTGTACACCTACTTTTACTTTAGTCGATAATTACAGTCCTTTTAAAGGATCTATAAATAAGATATACATAATATGTATATATATTTCAGGTTAAATGTTCTTGGAAAAAAGGGAATTTTAATGAGGTTGTGCTGGATTAGCTGTCAACTGCCAACTTAATCGTAAAAATACAAAAAAATGTATAATTGTTAAAATGTGCTACAATTAATCAACAATATTTTTAGTATGAATACTGTTAGTATTAAGTGAGTGCATTTTTTCCATGTGTTCACATTTTCCTGCATTTGTAGTGTTCACTATTTCTATCATGTCATCATTTCGGTGAAGGATTGCTACCCGCAAAATGTGACACAATGAAAATGATAATACTGAATCGGTAAATCTCCCACGCTAACATGTCATCGTAAAAAACATGCTATATGCGCTTCCTCCTTTAATAATGTAATAAAGCCTAATTAAATCAATTTAATTAGCAATAATATGCTACCTTCATGTGAAGATGATGATGACACATCCAATTTTTTATTTAAACATGGCAATTCATGCAAAATTATGCAATATTTGTGTGATTCGGTGAAGTGAAAATTGTTTTTTTTGTGGTGGTGGTTCCATAAAAATGTACACACGAGACACAACCCACGAGAACTTTTTCTTCATGTTTTTAAACACGCATTACTTTACTACTTGATTTTTTAATTAGTAGATACATAATAATATTATTAATACATAGTATGTACACTGCATAATATGTACATTGTAAAGGTGTGGGCATAATTATTCATTAATTATGTATAATATGGTATCAGATCATTTTATATTGTACTTATATAATAAATCTTCTTATCATATAGGTATATATTATCATTATTTTTTATAACTTAATAAAAACACAACTGTTAATATTAAATTAACATCAATGTATATTTACAGTGATATAGGTTTGTATGTAGTGTGTGTTACGTGGAATTAATTAACTTTTGTAATTAATGTATACACATGATGAATACACAATAGAGAAAGGAATTTTTCACCTAATTAGCTTGTCTCGGTATGCATATATATTTTTGTTGCTAGAAGTTAATTAAGATTTTTGTAGTAGTATTTTTTTCTTGTCGCAGTAAAATGTTAGGTATAAACTCTGCACACCACTGTACTCTACTACACCGGGCATTTTTTGTATGATAGAATAACTTAACTTTTACTTCATCCCTTAAAAATAATCATGTAACATTCATTTAATCGTTATTCGTAATAATCATGGTTAATAATTGTAGTAGTAATGATAGTAAATAACTGTTTCGTGATGATTGCAAAAACAAATTGTGTTTTCTTTTCAACATGAAAAATATTATGATGCAGGTGATGATATCATGATGATAGACCTTATCTTCTGTGAGAGGACAGACACGTTATGTTCACTTTTACAAACAATGAATTGGTGATTACACTCGCGCAGTAATTTTTTTTTGCGAAACCTGCTACATATATAAACTAGTTTTTTTTACACAGAGAGATACAAATGGATTATGACAATTTGCTCAATATAAATACACACACATTAGTTAATAATTATAATTTCCTAGAATTTAAGGTATGATGTAGGAGTAGGATTAATAATGAGATTGATATTTCATAATCATCAACATCCAGTTTATTACTTTTTTTATCTCTCTGGTCGCACCACTTAAGAAAGAAACCAAGGTGGTGTATAGAAATATAGAACCCAGCAAAAACAATTCATAATATTACTTCTTGTTTTACTTTTTTGTAGACTATTTTTAATGGTGAATGAGCCATTCTTTTACTATCATGGTTTTGTTTGTAGATCTAAACTTTTCTTGTACACTTAGCTTGTTAGGAAATCGAACTTTCCCGCCTTTCCAATAAATCTGCCTGCACAGATTACAAACATTACACTAGCTACACTATATATCTATCTAGCCTGTTAGAATCACAGAAAAAGTCTTTTCATATCAATAATCATGTAATTAATTAATGCTTACTCACTTTAAATTAAAGTTGAAAAAAAAAACTGCTCAGAACGGGAACCGTTTATGTTATTATAAGCAAAAACACGTAAAACTGAGAAAACATAATCACTTGAAACACAAAATACCCTTAAATAGTAGTTTCTACTGTACATACAACAACACTATTTAACGATCCATCTTTTTTTGTTAGAATATGTAAATAACAAAAAATGTTGTGAAGGTATGCATACTTTCCTTTCTGATTTATCTTTTCTTGTGAAAACCGACGATGCTCATTATAAAAAATAACTAGTTCCGTCTTGCATCCTTAACTATTCCTATTCTTACAATGTATTTAACTTTGTATGTACACCTTGTCCAGCGTTTTTTTTCGCAGATCGCGAGAAATTTGTATATTTTTACAAGTAAGCTAGCAAAAAAAATATAGTTCCGTCTTGCATTCTTAACTATTCCTATTCTTACAATGTATTTAACTTTGTATGTACACCTTGTCCAGCGTTTTTTTTCGCAGATCGCGAGAAATTTGTATATTTTTACAAGTAAGCTAGCAAAAAAAATTGAAAGGAAAATTATGCAAATTAACTCCCTTCTTTCAACAGGAATACTATAAACAAACGATTAACAACAGAGAATCCTGAAATATTAGTGGTTTTTCGCGGGAAATTATGAGATCAGTAAGAGGTTAAATCCTTGACATAACAAAAAACAACAAACATTATTGTTGACAACGAGCGATAAACTGCTAAAAAACTTTTCTATTCAATTCTATAATGTCGACTGTCATTATTATTTACTTTTAATAAGTTTCTTCCTTCTTCTACAAAAGTGAAATGGGTGCGAAATATTGTGTTTATTAAATGTATTTACTACAATTACGACGATGATTATGTGTTCTCTTTTCCAACCCACTTTCTCTTTTTCCCGTCTGCCAAGAATTTTCTGTGTGCTCTTTTCTTACCCTCTCTGATTATCTTGAGTGGCTCGACACATTTTGGTGTGAAAGAGCGATCGCCTACACTCACACAAGGTATTTTTAAAAAGTGACAAAAGCATGGTGCATTGAAGATTTTGAGCAAACTTCCATTTTGCATGATTGAACTACATTCATGTGTGTGGCGAAGGAGGAGGAGGACGATTCAGTGATGTAAAATTTTATTTGATCTGACTTAAAATGATTACTGATGACATCATTATTTCTTCCTTCTGTGCTGTGCTGGGTCTGCGATTTGACTTGCTTGTGAACTGAACAAAGTATCGACACCTCCCTCTGGGATAACCGTGGAGAAAAAGTGGAGCTAATAAATATGTATTTATGTTTTATGATAATGACGACAACCAGGTTGACTCAAGTTACTTTGCTTTTCTTTACAAATTAAATTTTACATGTGCACTAAAATATTCCGAAGATGGAAAAAACGCTCCTGTCCTGCGTGCATCCCGTTGTCCCTGATCTGTGATCCCAATCTTATTTTTTACTTTTTTTTACTAGAAAACTTGGTGTGCATCCAACCCAGGGTGACACACACCACACACATCGCACTCGTGACACGTTTAAAAGAAGAGGTCGAGCAAAAAAAAAACTTCAGTCATTTATTATTTCACTGCACTGATTTCAGTTCACGATACAACCACACAATAAAAAAATGTTTTCTTGCACTGTGACGATGATGATCGTATCATCACACAAGATGAGAGGTACAGAATATTTTCGGATGATCGCGGATACAACAAGCTCAACTGCACGACGAAGATTTCTGTTTCGTTGTTGGTTGTACTGTTTTTAGAGGTATACACTTACTTGAGGAGGAGGATGCCCATGCCTCTGCCTGCTTTCTTTCTGTGAGTGCTCAACAGGGAGGAAGAAGAGAAGAGAAGGAGGAAACGGGGTCAACTCAGGTCAACTCACTCTGATCATCCTAAGAGAAAACATACGGAGAGATAGGATCAAAATTTCAGTTCGTAAAAAATACCTTAGCTGTAATAAGACTATTAAAATACTTCACAAATTTTAAATTCATTTTTTGTTATGTGTAAAAAATGTCTCTACACTAAGATGTATTTCACCCCTTCCCTTCTACGAGACTATTTAACTTTTTTTTGGGTAATGTGTGCACAAGAAAAGATAATGCAGAGAGGAAGGAAGAGATTCATTGAAGCAGCACCTATTTTACAAATTGTGCAGGTTAGAAAATTGAGACAAGAAAGTGAGGCATTCAATCTTTTTACATGCAGTAAAGTACAGTACAGATGAGACAGAGTTGGAAAGAAGTTTAATTTTATTGTAGACTTGTGAACTTTCCTAAATATACAGCAAAAGGGACCTGAAGAAGTGTACACTAGTAAATAGTTTGGTGCGTGTGTGGTGCACATTCACCTAAAAAAAGCGTGAGCCAGTACTATATGGATGACTTCCACGTTAATATTTTCTACCGACAAGAGAAAAGGTGAAAATAGGAAGAGTTTATTTGATCGGCGGATTTGCAGGATGACGAGGAAGCATAAACGAAGGAAAAGTATATGAAAATTTTTTTCCCAAGAATCTCAAATAGTATGCATATTAGAAGCTTTAGTTTTGCTACCCTGCTCCTCAAAAGATTTTTTCTAGTCTTGATTCTTCATAAATTTGCAGCAAGATTTTTCGAATACGGTAGAGTAAAGTGGCGAATGAGCTATATTTACAGCCGAGTTTTGCACACCTATGTATTCTTTTCATAATTGCATCAAACAGTAACCTGAAACTGAAAGCTATAATTAATCAGTTTTGTCAGATATACTAACTCTAGCAAATTGTGTTTGGAGATTTGAAAATTACGTTTAATTTAACATATTACAGAAAACTAGTGGTCTGGACTATTGTAAGATTCTGGTTCTACTTTAACCACTTTAAGTTAATTTCTGAAAGCTGACAATTTATGTGCTAGCAATGCCCATATCTGGAGCAGGCGGAGAGCCATACAAATGGTGATTATGAATGCTGTTATTATTAATAACCTGAGAGTGACCCTCTAGGGACGCATGGTGTGGAGGTAGATACATTGAAATCATTTGTCTGAGGTCCCCTCCAGGGTGCCCTCCTGGATAGGGACCCTGAGGGACACCACCACCGTTAGAGTGATGCGGCGGGTAGCCTTTCAGATGAGCTGCCGCCTGCATAAAGTGTGGTGGCGGAGGACTCATCAATTGATGTGAATGAGAGGATGCCGAGGAGGAGGCAGGTGAATGAATCAAATTGCTATTGTTATGGTTAGCGCTACTACCACTACTGCTTCTAGAGTGGAGGTTGTGTGCGCCACTACCATGATGATTATTATTACTACTACCATTTGTGGAGTTATGATTATTATTATTATTATTACTACTACCGTTATTATTAGCCGTCGAGATTGAACCACCACCGTTACTACTACTGATACAACCACCACCACCGCCATGATTCGAGTTAGGACTCATGTTATCTTTAGGAGAAGGTGATATACTAGAACCTACACTGGACACGCTGCCCATAGCGTAGGGAGAAGGTGCATTATGATTTGAAGAAGGGCCCCCACCTGAATTGCCACCTCCTGAGCTGGAGCCCACAGGCGTCGAGGCGTACATAGCGTATGAACCGTTTAGATATGGCGAGGAGGACATTGATGGTGCGGCAGGTGACATGTCGTACCTCGAGTACATTTGTGGATTCATATAACCTGCAAAAAGACCAAATTAAAGAAACTTTGTTAAAAAATCAATGCATTTTTACACAATTGAACATAGCTTAACCACTTTCTAAAGTGTGCATCAAGAAATGTAAAGAGAGAAGAATTAGTGTAATGTAGCGTTTCGTAATGTTGAAGTAAAGAACCACAGAGAGGAAGATAAACTACAGAAAAAATAACGATTATTTTCCAATACTTAAGGCAAGGACATTCCATAAATTACTAAATTCCGTAATGATTTCTCCACTTTTCATTATAATACCACACGACTGGTGCATAAAAACACATGAGTACATCAATGCAAAATGCCCAGAGTCCATTTGACGCTTCATTGTGGCCACAGAATTTATGAAAACAGTAGCTAGAAACATGCTGCGTTCGTGTGCAGGACTCGATCATTAGTTTGACCGTTCATGATAATAAATTAGGTATCCTCTCTCTCTCTCGCTCTTGAGTCTGTGCGGTGGTGATTGCTTTAAAGCTCTTTAAAGCTTCTAGTTTCTTGCTTCATGTGTCCACTTCTTATAGTAAACTTGCACCCTTCTTCTTTACCATAAGTAAGATACACATTACGAAGCATACTTTGTAGATTGTTATTATGAGCCACAAAAATCATTAAACATTTTTATCGACATGAAAAACGATTCTGGGGATAATAAGCGTAACTTATCTGGACTGTGATTTTGACAGCGTGCTGCTCTCTTCTACTTTATGCTCATTCCTTCGTGTGTGTGCTGCTGCTGCAGCGCCACTACTGCCAGTGATTATTTCTTTTTGAAAAAATTACTTCTCACAAAAAAATCGCATACCTAGACATAACAGCATATAAACTTCGGAGAATACTTCATATAAGTAAAAAATAAGTTGTGTGCTACGATTGGATGATGATGGAACAGCGCCGCTAATGGTATTTCTTTTCTTACAAGAATCAGCGTGTGTAGCTTTGAAAAACAGAAGGGCAAAAAAATTGCAAAGAGGAACATTGAGATCAAAGCCCATGACGAGAAAGGATTAGTTTTATTATTATTAGAATACACGTTGTGCTGCTCAATTCTTCGAAGGAGAATTTGGCCCAGACTGAAAGGTTACTCGTGTAATGGAATCCAATTATACTGAGCGCAAAAGTAATGTGACCAAGCCCATGTTATACTTCGTTTACGTGGTTTCATACACAACCTCCTCACTATTTACTCTGACCGGAGTACACAATATTTTTTGGATCAAAATATAATAACGCAGTTGGAATAATAATAAGATACAAAATTTTGTGCTGATACTTAGATGTGTGAATGTTGACTTTGAATTTTGTTTTGTTATTATGACCATTTTGGTGAAGTGAGCACACAGGTAACGAAAAGGTTGCAACTGGCTCAAAGAAAACATCCGCATGCAAATCTTGTTCATTCACACTGTGAATGGAGGAATGAGTGGCCTCAAGTGAATTAAAATAAATAAATAGATTATAATAATAAGTATTATGGTGAAGGTCTTTCCGTCTCCCTTTCCAATCTGGTTGCGGATAAACTCATTACATTCACAAAATGAACAATCTCATTCTTGAGTGATGCGTTAGTTTTTTTTATTATATTTTTAGCTGAGTGAGCACCTCTCCGTGTCTGACGTAGCTCTTCCCTTCTGGCAGAAATTTTTTTTACCTGTGCAATAGCTTATCGTTCTCGTACATAATCCGAGTCTTATTTAATCACTCACTGACGACGATGATAATTCTTTGGAATGAGTCATCATAATATTGTATTGTGATGTTATTTGATGCCTCCTGATATCTATCTCATAGTAGAGTGTCATGTTGCATTACTTATTGTTGCGGTTACACGCGTCAGTGATTCCTGATGCTGCCTTCATCCATATTACAGGATGAGGATGGAAAGGTGTGGTGTCACTTAAAGTCACAAAAAATATGTATAAGAGACTGCCACCGTCACTCTGTCATGATGCCACTTTGGAAAAGTGCGTGGGTTATAAATGGCCCATGAAATAAGTTGACACACGGTTGCTCTGAATGCCTAGTATTTTTTGCTCTGGAGGAGTTCAAGAAAACATATATTCTGTCTCCAGAAGAAAAAAGATTCTTGGGGAAGTACTCATCTTTCAACTTCCCGCTCTGATAATTCAAGAATAAACAGTGTTTTGTTTAGCACTCTTGCGATAATATCGACAGAGTAACGTCGCACTAATTGAAATTAGCATGAGAATACATGAAAGCGTATTATAACTGTGCTCACCACTCATTCACACTTGTCAGGTTTTTTTAACGAATTTTTTTATTGCGGGGTAAACATTTCATTCTTTACCACGTTTGCTACTGGCATTGACAATGGAAAAGTTTAAAACAATGCTCACTCACATGCCACCCAGTAAAAACGTTCAACTTCCCAATTAACACGGTGTATCTCCGCTTAATTACGTATTCAAGTTGGTCAACATGGGGGCAACTGGAATGAACCAAAATTGTTTCTTCATAGTAAAAGTTATGGTTTTTTTCTGGAGACACAAAGTATATAGTATATTCTGCCAGTATCCCACAATCCAAACACCTGCTTGCTTGTCCAGATTACCTCCCAAAAAAGGTTCACGAGAGAATTTCGTGATGACACGACCGAAATACTGTTAACAGCTTGTTAGAACCTAATTTATTATTTTTGGGATGCTGTGGAATATTTTACCAATCCCAAATTGACCTACGATAAAATAACCTAATTTGTACATCTCTACTTAAAATTCGGTACATTGCATGTTATCGTCGTTCAACTACTATTCGGACTACCAGTTTTTTCCTCCTCGTAACATTTTATCGAGGATTGGCATGCGTGCTATTTATTTACGAGAGTTTGAATTGTGGGAAATGATAAGGACTCAAAAAAAGAAGGAAACTTGCCTACCGAATGTCTTCTTGTCGGACGACGGTTGGAACACCAAAGGCGCAACATTGTAATAATGATAATATTACTCACATATATTCTTTTCAAAAACTAATAGACCTACATCATCATGTCATCAGAGAACAAGCAAAACTTGGCATTACACACACACAGCCGAAGAGCAACAACACATCATCATCCATCTAAACCCTATATAACTATTCCCATTTATTATTTCTTTTGGTTAAAAATATTTATACATTTTTTTATAGATGACTGCACGAAGCCTGCTCACGTTACATTTTGGCGTGCCGTTCTCCTCATTTTCAAACCACGGAGGAACCTGAGCCTCGCCACAACGTGGAGGAATTTATGTTATGTTCTCTCTTCAAGAGAAGTTCGTCTCAATGACTTTTTTTTACTAAAAGCCACAACAACAACGAGAGAGGGAGAGAGCGAACATGTAACGCAAACGTCCTTCTTTTTTTCTGAACAGGCAAGTCGATTGGAAGGAATGATTAATTATTACCGCACGTAATTAATGACTCTGCATGAAAGATGGCCGGTTTGTGGAATGGCAGGAGGAGCAGAATGAAAGAGAGAGAGAGAGAGGCTGTTTAAAGAGAGAAGGCTCCTTATATATCTTTTTTTAGTTTATACCCATTCCAAGTTTTTTTTAGATACTTTACGACTTTCAGCTTCTCATGTGCACTTCGATTATTATTATTATTATGACTGTTGCGAACGATCCAGATGGTGTGCTGATGGGCCATATATATATATATTTTTTGAAAATGGCTATAGAAGATCGAATGGAAAGTAGTAAGCATAAAAATAATGTGAAGGGAAAAAAGCTTGCGTAATTTTTTTGCTGCAAGATAAAAATTTGCATTGCTAAATATGGAAAAAGTCACAGAGTAATTTTTCTCTTTTAGATACATATCTCTTTATAATAATAAAAAAAGAGTCGTGTGGAACTGCTCAAGCGTGGAGTGACTACTGCTGCAAAAAAAGTAAGAAGAATGTGGGGAGGAATTTATGTGTTCGCGTGATTGCGGGAATGCTTGCTTGTCCGTGAGTATATAAAGTCAGTCTGTAAGTATGTGTGTGTATGTATAGTATGGTGCAACTCCTTTATGGATGTGCATGATGTTGGGTAAAATGAGATTTAATGATCAATTACCGGATTCGTGGTCATTATAAAAGGCAGCCTTTCCATAAGTCCGAGACAAATTTTCCACATAGTCTAAAGAGAGACAGAAAGACAGAAACTTACTTTAGGATGATCATTACGAGACATGCACAAAAATATTATTTATTGTTGATATATACGAAAAGGTGTTAAAGGAAAAAAATTAATGGGCTATTAATGCGTTCAAAGAATGAAAGTTAATTTGCTAATTACTGACGACTAAGGAAATCGTTTATCTAAAGATGGCATAATATTTTAAAGAAGATAATTAATTAACAGAAAAAAACAGTAGGTAGATTTTCTTTTAAAAAAATTTGGTCGCTTACCACTATAAGCAGTTGGGTCACCCATGAGGGCATATCCATTCGGCATGTAACCATTGATTGCTTGATGCGAGTACAAGTCCCTAGGATTGAGATTGTGGTGAGGATGTGAAGGGCCGTGATTTGAAAGCCCGTGGTGATGATTGAGAGCTGATGAGGGAACAGAGTTAGGATTTCCACTAAGCACGCCACCTGGCCCACCACCCCCGCCCCCACTGCCTCCACTACTCGCTCCGCTGGCGCTGCTGCCCCCACTTCCTGGACCATTTGATGTACTCCTCTGGTCCATCAGGACTGATGGACCGTTCTGTGTGACTCCACCAGGACCGCCGTGACCTGCACCATGATGACCTCCAGGACCACCTGGTCCATTCATTGGGTACTTGTCTTTCTTGAGGAGCGTCTTCGTCTTCCTCCGCGGTCTTTAAGATAAATTAAAAAGAATCCATATTAATTTATTTTTCTAAAAACAAGTATTAATTCAAACACAACAATTGTAAATCCAAAATTTTTAGTCGTACCTGTACTTGTAGTCTGGGTGCTCCTTCATGTGGACCGCCCTGCAAAATTGATAAGGAGAAAAAAAGTTATTTCCTTTTATGTTATGCGTCGTTGACTTTTATATCCTAGATTTCTACGCAAGAAGTCTTTTCTACGGAGAGAATCTCAATAGTAAAAACCTATACTTTTCGACGTATACTTTTAGAAGAGGATTTTGTATAGGTTTTACGAAAGTACCAGCAGAAAGCCAGAAAGCGCAGTTGACAGAAAAGATGTGGAAAAAAAGAGCTTTTTATACACAAGAAATGTGAACTTAACCTAAGTACCTTCGTTTCGTTCTTTTTTACGCGCACGGAGAAAAGGCATGTGTATCTTATATAATATTGCATCCATATGTCTTCCATTGCATTACATCATCTTTGCCATCACAATATGGATTATTATGATAATAATTTTTATGCATTATGCATGTCGACTAGACTCAAGTGCTTCTTGAATTTCGTGCATACAGATCTGAATGAACCAAAAAAACTGGAATAAAGAAATGGAGAAAATAATGTGGCCAAAGTGTTGTGCTGGAAGTACCGTCTTCCCTTTTCAGAAAAAAAGAGATGTTATTACCTAATGCCCCATTTCACGAGTCAGTTGCTCGCTACGTTCTTTTCTTCTTTTGATGTCTTTTTGAAAGTCTTTTTGTCCGAAATGCAAAGTACCCGGTTTTCTTTTCTTCTCAAGTTCGCATTTTATACCAACAGCATACGCACATGCAACAAAAATAAATGAATTGATTGTGTATCAATGTTTCGGATGCAAAAATTGCAACAAAAATATTTGGAATTGTGTACACCTATTTCTCATTAAAAACGTTTTTATTTAGTAAAGCTTCCATTGGTACAATAATGCAACAAAAATAAATCCATTGTGCATCTTTTAAATCTGTTATTTAGTAAGTTTCATTTTACGATCTCAACTTTTAGCTATTGCTCGAAGTGATGCCGGGAGTGGTGTACGTAGTCTGATGCGGTAGCTTGGTTTGCAGTTGGCATTTATTACCTCGGTGCAAATTAGTTACCTAAATATACACTCCTCTCATCTCACAGATACGTTTCATTTCCTGTGTGTGCACTCAACTACGAATTATGTCCGTTCATATTTCATAGCGAGCGTGACACCAGCTAGGAAAAGGTGTAGGAAAGACTTTCTGTAATGGTTTCCCTCTGAACTTAATGCTTATACTGTGCCACAATAATGCTCACAATGTGTTTCAGCAAAGTTGGGGTATCGTGAGACACCACTCCATAATCCTTATTTTCAGCAGGATTTTTACCAAAAAATTAGCAGACATGTAAATGCATTGCAAAAATGTTCCTGCCGTATGACTGATTAAAATATTAGTACAGGTAGTGAGTACTTATAAATGTATGTAAAATTTTCCAAGAAAATTGGATTCAGAGCGAAGTGACTCGTACCAACTTGTGTGGAAGTAACTCAACCAATTTTTTTTCCGTTTCGCTCATGTCAAGGCGAACAAGAGGGAACACTGATTAAATCAACATTGACATAGCAGGCCGACAGACTAACTGACATTTCAAGACAAAGAAGCTGACGGATGGAAACATTCGTTTTTACGTACACACAAATGTCCGCATTACATCTGTGTACATGGAGCACACTCACACATGAAAAAAAATCTAAAAAATACATATGTAATTTTCTGTATTTGTCTAGCGTACATATTTATCCTAGACGAAGTGAGAGGGAAGACCTTGGCTCTTCTCACACATCAATCTGTACACACAGAATTGTGTAATGATTAATGTATGGCCAGCGTGATGATGATGATCAAAAAAACTTGTAATAAGAAAGTCAAATCCGGTAGCTTATGAATATTCACACATTATTCTTTACCTTCTCTCTACAATTGTTTATGCATTTTTTTGTCTTGTGAGACCAAAGAAACTGAGAGATTTACTTTTGCACTGCAAATAAATTAGTTTTCGAGAGTTACTGTGAACCATGTACCAAAANACAGAATTGTGTAATGATTAATGTATGGCCAGCGTGATGATGATGATCAAAAAAACTTGTAATAAGAAAGTCAAATCCGGTAGCTTATGAATATTCACACATTATTCTTTACCTTCTCTCTACAATTGTTTATGCATTTTTTTGTCTTGTGAGACCAAAGAAACTGAGAGATTTACTTTTGCACTGCAAATAAATTAGTTTTCGAGAGTTACTGTGAACCATGTACCAAAAAACCTAAACAAATATTGGGTACAATTCCTGCGAAAAAATGAAGCATGCTCATGTCATTTTTTTGTGTGCTCTGCTCACACGGAATTTTTTTTCTTCAACTTTTTATTTCGTGTAAACTTGAATATTTTTTGAAGAGACACATGAACATCAACGTCCGTCGAAACCGTTCAGAAAGTTATTTCATTATTATCTCACTTTGAAATCTGTTTTCAGATGACTTGAGAGAGTGAGTGAGTGAGTGAGTGGTGGTGTGATGGTTTGGAGCAACCACAGAAAATCTGAGCTAATCAGTCAAGAATGTTGAACATTTTTACACCTCTTGTCTTCCCATTACGAGATTATTATTGAGTTAAAATGTGTTATTACTGTTTTGCGTCAATGCTTCAGGCATCCAAAAAAATGAAACGTATGTGTCTACATTAATATGTGCTACCAGCATAATTTTTTTTGGTAGGAGGAATGCCAAAGAATAAAACAGTGTAGCTCACCAGTCAAAAAAAAGTTTCCTTTTTTACTGACAGTTTTATCTGTTTCTCGTTTTCCCTGTGACCATTTAGTTCAACCTACCTGTCAAATCACAAATTAGGTGCGTTCTCAACTCAAAAAAATTGGATGAGTTCGAGACGACCAGTGTACGCATGTATCTTCATGTACTTGGACACTAAATACATACAATACTTATCATCATATTTTTTACGCAGTTACCATTAAAAGGAAATTGGTAATTAATAAAAGAAAAAAGTACGCCCTTTGACAATTTAATCCCTAGGAAGTTGCTGCACCAGTACACACGCGCACGCGGTGGCAAGGACCGAGCACAATAAACTCCCATCTCTGTATTATCTCTTTTATAAGATAAGGTCTGACCACAGGAAGCGAAATCATGCAACAAGACCCAAACTGATACCATTCAATTTTTAAAACCATTCAATGATCACAAATGACAATTATGACGACTAATTCGGACAGTCGTCAGTCGTCGGTGCAGGTAAAATAACAGTCATTACCACAAATTTTCAACTTAATTTGGGTTATTATTCTTGCTATCATTTTTTAATGTTTCAAAGATGGAGCGTTTCAGTTTTTTTTCTTAAGAAAAAAAAA
>JAHZNF010000959.1:0-11497 GCA_027744215.1 Troglopedetes dispersus
CTCCTCCACTTTCTACTGTACAATCACACTTCGCTTCTTATAGTACCTTACGGCGACCTGTGCAATTACCAGATGTAGGGAAACGCTTACATCGTGAACTATCTATTTCCTCCCGAGTATGCCAGAAGGAGGCTCCAGCAGATAAAGACACCAAGGCTGGTGAAGCAGAAGAAGAGGAGGAGGTTGAGGACACGAAAACTCAAGACTCAGGCAGAAGAGAGAGGACTGAAAAGAAAAAGGAAGATGTACCAAGGCACATGGAGAAAGATAGGACACAAGTTATTCCACTGGAAACCAGTTTACGGTACATGAAAAGTGCAGGTGAGCAAAATTGAGTCTTATTATTAATCAAATATGCACAACTTTGTTAGAAGTAAAGCAGAAGAAATACTAAATCAAGTATTTTTATTTAGCGTACAAAGAAACGTACGGAACTGATCCCGTGTGGGTACCCTACAGAAGAAACTTTCCTGGTCAGTTTGCTCCGAAGAAAACGAGGATCACTTGCATTGTAAGGATTATCATATTAAAAGTATATTTACAGGCTTATCAGTCCTATAGTCATTGAGAGTTTTGTTTTTAAACAAATTTTCTGCTAACCGTGCCTTTCAGCATCCTGTGACGGGTCAGTTGCAGACCAAGGAGTATGAAAAGATTTACGAGAGCTATTAATTATTCAAATGTCTCAATTTTTTGTTACCTATGTATAACTATAAATTACATTATCCATGAGAAGGGTAAAATAAAATTAGGTTATAGCTTTTCTAAAGTGTGTAATAATGCTCCAAATGTGGAAAAGGCGAGCGTAGTAAAAGTAAATTTGAAATTCTCCTCTCATCCCAGATATTTGTGTCGCGTGAATTCTGTGATCATTGTTGTATATAATTTCGTATCATCCATGAAAGTTTGAGAGCTGTAGAGTATCAAACTATTTTAAGAAACATTCAAATCAAATCAATAACCAGCTCACTCATCCAATCATATCTTATTTATATTTTCGTCCTCCCTCCCGTGGCCCTCTTCCAATTTCATTGAAGCGAATGAAAGTTCTTTGGAATTATTAAATTACGATTTGTCCCGGCTGTCCCGGATCTCCTTAGTCATACCTGCTGAATTCACCCAATCGATACATCTTCACTCACATCAATTAGAGATTTATTTTGAAAAAGAGTTTCCGCATGCCAAGAAGAAGCGTCGAGTTGAACTATGCAAAAGTTTGCGATAAGCGAGTTGCGTGCGATTAAGTGCGATAGCTTGCTTGGTTTCATGCGCCAATGACAGGCCAACTAGAGTCAGCACTCAGCAGATCAGAGAGAACTTGTGTCCACAAATACAAAACATTTTGTTGGATGCAACAGAAGTGTGTTCAAGCAAGTGTGTTGTTGTGAGTTGTAGTTGTACTGAAGTAGTGGTCCACGTATTCAGTTTTTAGTAAAAAGGTGAACTTATGGTTTGGTTGGTGCATGAAACGGAAATGAGGGTAGTGGGAGACTGACTCAAGAGAGCATCAAACAGTCTACTCTTCTGTCAAATTGAAGAAGTATTATTATATTGAACAGATTACAAGTTAGTTGTGGGTGCCTATAATCCACATATTATACGTTATCAAATTGTTTTGCTGTCATTTTACCCGTGAATTCTGCACAACAAACCATTCTCACTTGTCACACGACAATCGAATAACCAGTCGCCAGTCAACCGTACCGGTTTATCGGTTGGACATCAACCAACCTAACCGCATTTGATTTGAGTCTCTGTGATGTCTGTCAACGAATAATCGGTAAATTGGACATATGATAAGTATGTAAGAAAAAGAAATTAATACAATAATAATAGATTCGCTTTCTTTATTGGTCATTATTAAATACATGTACAGTGAATTGCCCGCAAAGTTGGGGAGTGAAGTGGATGGAGAGAGAGAGAGTGGAGGCAATAAGCATGACAAACTCATAGTTTTTAACCATTTCAGTATGAAGACTGTTAAAAAGTAATTGACGTTTCTTTTTGTCAACTTGACTTTTTTATGTGTAAAAAGAACTCAATTCATTTGAATTTGAAAGCATAACAAAAACAAGAGTTTTAACAACATTTTCGACTCTGAAGCTGAAACTGATTAAATCACCGACAAATAATTATGTAATTATGCATGTTTAGTATGACATTTTTATTTTTATTGGCGCACACAGCGATCAGACGTTTAGAGGCATGTTGATACAATGATGATCAAAAAGTGATAAAAAAACAGCGAGCATGGATCGATTGTAGATAATAAATAGCATTGCGTAAAAATTTATTAATGTTATGTAGCTGCCTGCAATTACCACCAACGACCAATATTATTCATTCACGCTTATTGTCTTGTCCATCAAGCGCATCCCGTCAGAAGAGGAACTTTTTTTATCGCATTAAATAGCCTTGGCCTTTTCTCCAAAGTAGAACGGGTATTAATGAAATATGCATACTTTCCTCTTTTTCACAGCTCGTCTTTGGTTTGAATTAAGAGAACAGAAGATGGACCAGTAAGTTTCCAACGTTTGGAACATTTCACCACCCTATTATCTGGTCTGGACCAAAAGTCAGCCGAGTGACGTAAGAGTGCGTAGTTGGCCATCGCACTTGATGTAGGATTCCTGACTGAGACTCTTGAGTAACTGAAGAACAAATTAAGAGATTGAAACACAATGGATATCCGGAAAAGACGAGTGCCTGAGAAAGCTGACAATGAGAATACTCCGACTTTGACGAGTGATGAATCAAAGTCCAATCATCAAATGTCATCTCCGAGTAGCAGCACGTTCCGACAGTTCTTGTATGTTGTCGCAGTGGCCCTGATTTTTCTCTGGGTTTTCCAGTCCAACTTTGTTCTCGTAGACTCCCATTCTCACTCCCACGAAGGTCACGCGCACTCACATGATGACCATCATGGACATCATCATCATCACGACGAGCATGAGCACTACGAGTCCCCGGCTTATCGCTACTCCCGGGCTGCCAATGAAAAAGCCGTAAGACTCCATTTCCAATTCAATAAATTTATAAAGTAAAAATTATTATTTTTAGGATTTTTTGTACTTACAATAATTATCACAGCAGCAAAAGGAGGAGCCGAGTGTTGGCACATCCCAGAAAACAGAGTCTCATCATCATCATTCCCATTCCCACGAACCAGAGCACGTTAAAGTAGAATCGGAGAGGAATCCAAATTTATGGGTTGAAGCCATCGGCTCCACTCTTCTAATCAGTGCAGCCCCGTTCTTCATCTTATTCCTGATTCCGCTGGACAACTCCAAAGAAAAACAGAATCTGTTGAAAATACTGTTATCCTTTGCTAGCGGAGGATTGCTGGGGGACGCCTTTCTTCATTTGATTCCACATGCGATTCTCGCCAAGGGTGGGGATGATGATAATCATGGTCACAGCCACAGTCATAGTCATTCTCACTCTCACTCCCATGAAGCCAAAGGTTTGTTTCTGAAAAGAATAAAAGTTGAGAAGACTTGGCACTTCCGCTTTTTAACTGAATTACATTTTTTATTGTCACAGAAGGTGAAGGTGGAGAAGACTATCACGGACATGACCTGAGCGTTGGAGTTTGGGTGCTCGTGGGTATCATCACGTTCCTCATGGTTGAGAAATTAATTCGAATAATGAAAGGCGGCCATGGCCACTCCCACTCTGCTCCACAGGAGTCCAAGGAGAAAGCCGAGACTGGAGGGAATGAAGGATCAGGAAAAAAGTCTAAAAAGGAGAGTGGCAAGAATGGGAACTCTGGTCAAAAATCATCACCAGGACAGAAAAATGCTGCTCAGGCAAAAAAGAAAGGTAAAAGCTCAACTGAAATGGGAGAGTTATCATTGAAGCGATTTTTTTAAATATTTTTTTTTAAATTTTTAATTTAATTTAATTTAGGTGCTGAGGTGGAGGAAGATATAAAAGTAGCAGGTTATCTCAATCTCGCTGCCGATTTCCTCCATAACTTTACTGATGGCTTGGCAGTGGGTGCGTCGTACTTGGGTGGGCGCTCTTTGGGAATTGTGACCACTTTCACCATTTTATTGCACGAAGGTATACTTTTTTACTTATTCATTACTTCTATGATTTATCAAGTGGTTCGTAAACTAATTTCCTATGTTTTTTTATTTAGTGCCACACGAAATTGGAGACTTCGCCATTTTAATTCAGTCGGGTTGTAGTAAGCGCAAAGCTATATTTCTACAGCTGGTGACTGCATTAGGTGCTTTGTCAGGAACTGTGATGTCCCTTCTTGCAGGGGGAATTGGTCAGTCACCATAAATTTCCACCTTTCCTTTTCACTTCCTTTTGTCTCATCTTGAATCTTTGAAACCATTTCTAATGTTTCGCTTAAAAACATATATTTTTAGGGGACTCTGCAACAACCTGGATTCTTCCCTTCACCGCAGGCGGGTTTATCTACATTGCTACAGTTTCTGTAATTCCTGAACTCCTTCACGATTCCAAGTTTGGACAAAGCGTAAAAGAAATTATCGCCCTGCTAGCTGGAGTTTATATGATGGTCATAATTGCACAGTATGAGTAGTTAGTTACGAGATGATCGAACAAATGGCACCGAGTTGAAGCTTATCTTGAGAGGGGTAAACGGATGCCTACGTGCAGAGTTGGTAGATAGAAATGAAATACATTATATCGATTTACTTAGGCGCAATGAATTTATTTTGCACACATGTCGGGCCAAAAACTTCTACCTGTTTGATACGTTCTCTCCGTAAACTATGTTGTTGTATGCTCATTTTTTGATTGATTTTTTGTAAGTGTAACTCATTGTACGAATGTACTTGTGCTGCTATAAAATAAGGTTGACTTTTTTTGTTAATGCTGCCGCCGCCGCGAACAATTATTAAATTATAATTAACATTATTATGAACGATAGGTTAAGCATGTTGATGAAATGTATGCGGTGTGACCTGCATGCAGGTGGTATTTATGAACTTATATGAAATATGAACCAAAATGGAAATAAAATATTATTTAACACAAAAAAATAACTCAGAAGCTTTTTAGTTAGAATAAGCCTATCATCAAAAGTAATCAATTATTTTTTTTAAAAGTACCCACTGAAACACTAATTGATAAGATGCAAATATTGTTTCATGCATGTAATTATTGGAACTGCATGACACATACTTTTGCTAGCGAAAGATTCACATGAAAAATCACAAGGTAAGATCGATTCGATATGAAACCGGATTTTTATTCAACATGCTGCTCACTACACCTTGCAAAGGAGAGCACGAACAAAAACGAAACAATAAACCCTCCAAAAAGATCACTCCTCTCCCTCCAAAAGTACAAATTTTCCCAAGTAAAATTACGAAATTCCCAGGAAAATAATTAAAATTCGTGGTCGATTCAATCATAAGTCAATCAATCGCCTGATCCCAGCCCCAGCGGCAGCATTGAAATTCAAGTTCTTGGACTTCTCCGCGGTACCTCCAACTCCTCCCTGCGGAGAGTCGAAGACGGTGGACTGAGTATTATTATCCTCATCTGTGCCCACGACCTCCTATACAGGAATGAATTGTTCACGTAGTACATAGTTCACTTTTGTCATCAAACTTCTGTCAAATTGTGTCAAAGTCTGGCTGGGGTGAACCAAGTTAGTGACTTACAGTTAAGGCAATACTGCCACTGCTCACAGACTTCTCAGGGCTGAGGCTACTTTCACTCTCTGCCTTTTTTCCCAACCGAGACTGGTCGTCAACTTTCGCAGCGGCTCCAGCCACCTTCAAGAAACGAAAGCATACGAATGGCAATGGCACAAAGTCAGTCGTTCTACAAATTTCCTTTTCTTACCTTTTTTATAAGAAGATTTGGGCCCATGTCGGGATGATTCCCTTTTGCTCCGAACTTTTCTAGATCGTTGATTTTATCTTCGTTGTTGAGTATCTCCTGTGATGTTTCAAGAAAAAAAATTACAGCTTTATAAGTCAAACCGAAATATATATTTTTGACTCATTTTCTAGACAAGTGTCCTCACCGCGTTAGAAGATCGGAGTCTCTTTATAGCATCGAAGCTCGGAGGTTCGGTTTCCCGTTTTAAAGTCTTGCCAAACATGAACTCAGGAGTGAACCCATCCAAGCCATCCTCCTCCATGAAGTTGTTCAAATCTTGAGGCTCCTCTTTGATCTTAACGGTACGCCACCCGGGGGCAGTAGGTTCCTTGCCTACTCCGTAGAAGGAACGTGACTCGTTCCTGTAACCGCGATTCATGATCGATGAACTGGCTGGTAAATCGCTGTAGAATTTATCTTGAAAAGGAGCCCGAGGTCCGAGGTTCATTTGTAAGAAGGACTTCATCCCCTCCACATCTTCAAATATTTGGTGCTGGCGAGATATCCACTGGTGGAGGTGCTTGTTCTGGTAGTGGACTTTCTAAATATGAAACAAAAACCCATATTTTAGCTTACTCAAAAAAAGTCAAATAAAGAGGGTGACCTCAACATTCACGCGGGAAATTATAGAATTGTTAATTATTAGATTAGTAGCTGTACCACTTTCAGCTCACGATTTTCAATTGTCAATGTTTCCAATTTAGAGTACAAGTCCTGGATTTGGCTATACATGACGTACAAGGATGAGCGACTTGAGCCACTTCCGTTCCGATGATGGGCATGTTCGGGCTGACGAATTGGACCGTTGTACATCCCTTGCTCACCACCACAGCCGCCTGGTCCACAATGATTATTTCGCAAAACGTTCCTCATGCTCATATTAGGAGGGAACCCTTGTTGCATGTTTTGCATAGTCGGCTCAGCACCACAGTAAGGATATTGCATATTGCTCCCGTTTCCAGGTGAAAAGTTCAAGGTGCTCGTGCTGGGGTCCGCCGATTTCTGCATCGGTGCCGGACCAAAGTGCAGTTGGTTTTCCATCTGTCCTCCCTTCTCATTTCCCATTGGATTTGGGAACTGCATCCACTTTTCCTGAGCAAGCTTGACACTCTCACTGTTGGAATGTTTCTTCGGGGCAGTTAGTTGATTGTACAGTGCCATGTTCCGTTTTATGTAGGACGGGGTGACAGTCGATTTCTTCGGAGTGGCAATATTAGAAATCCTATTCGAGAAGAACTGCTCCAAGCGACCAGTTTGTTGCTCACTCCTCGGGTCATTGCTCTCAACGAACAACGAGCCGTGATTGACCGCGTTGGCTGGTATGGATCCATAGCCTTGTTGTGGGTCAACCAAGGAGTATCCTCGTAGAGTGCATGGTATCTGGTCACAGCCTTGACTTGCAGTCATCCCTTCGTCAAAATTCCCTGGGATATTTCCGTAATGGCTAAAAAAATTGAAAATGGAAGTACACAAAAGTTGATTTTCTTTTTTCGCGCGGAAGTATGTATGTAGATAAAAATAAATATGTAATGTGTACCACTTTATCGGCATTCCCAAAGACCCGGAATATTCGCCCCCAATATTGAACTTTCTTCCGTACGGGATGTTTGCGCCTTGGCAGTCCATTTGCCCCACGGTTATCTTTCCTGCTCCTTGCTGGTATGCAGCAAGCCCCGAGGTTGACTGGTTACTGTAATCTATAGACGATGATGCGTGCATATTCAATTCAGAAACAACCGCACCAGCGTGATGATGAAGGGTTACAGAAGGAGTTGGGGTTGGGCTCTGACCTCTATCGGTGGTGGTGACCCGCTGCTGCGGACTGGATGCAGCCTCGTTCTTGCTTAGCTCGGGATTTCGGGCAGCAGCAGCTGCCGCCAGAGCATCTTTTACAGTTTTCGGCTTGCGACCCCTCGGCTTTCGGGCAGGGATGGTTTTGATCGGAACCATAATTTCCTTCCCCAATCCTGGACTTAGCACGGAACCGGCTTGAGGAGCAGCAGCAGCGAACATTTGTTGTTTTTGACCTTGTTGCGACCCCTCTTGTATTTGTTTGTTTGTCTCCACTCCCACATTCCCTGCATCTTTAAATCCATCAGTGGATATCCCCACAGCAGCAGCAGCAGATGAGTTGGGGGCGTCAGCAGCATTCAAAATAAGTCTAATGAAGGAGGCACCTGGCAAACCAGTTGCGTTGGGGTTATCACCTTCCCCGTGGCATGGCTTAAGTTCAGCGGACCCGAGTGGAATGAAGGTTGGGCCCTGCCAGGCATCTCCAATGTTTCCATTGATCTCAGTTATGCTTTCGGGATTGCTTGCTTCCAACACGGAATATAAATCCTCGTAGCTAAAGATTCCACCTTCGATACCTTCGATACCTGGAGGCACCAGCACCGGAACACCTTCGTCTTCGCCACCTGAAATTTAAAATAAAAATTATTCGACCTGAGAAATTTGAAATTTTACTTGGAACATAAAAGTAGGTTAAATAGGTATTATAGCTATGTACAAGCAAAATTATATTGGAGGCCGTAGCAATTGGCATTCTCGGGAGCCGTTTCTTGTTGCTCCGCTTCCGCCACTACTACTGCTGCTGCTTCGGCGACTGGATTAGTTGGGTTGTCGCTGACCTGCTGATGCCCACTTTCGCTCGATTCCATCTTGTCCACAGGTTTCCCTAAACCAAGAATTAAACCACTTTAACATTTACTCTTTCGCTGATGAGCTGCCTGAAATCAAGTAGAAATTTATTGGCATTAGTACTAACTAGTACTACTAAGAGGTTGATTAGCATAAATATAAGTAAATAACTGACAGTAGTCAGCTCAGCACAAAAAAAAACTTTGTTCGCTTGCATGCTTTTGCACTTTGGGGGTTTTCAGGTTTTTGACTGCAAAATACAGTGCATCGCATCGGTTCCTCAAACTCACACAAGTTCTTCTCAATGTATTATCAAGTTCGGTTGTTGTTGGTCGGTCGGACGGAATATCACATTACAAAACTGAAACAAACTAAACTGACATGACAGATACATCGGTATAGTACATACATACATGCAGTGCATATTAATACATTGCACATTCCAAAAAGCACTTTGCCCTGCTATGCTCCTCCTTATCTAAAATGGCCTTTGCTA
Organism: Troglopedetes dispersus; assembly: GCA_027744215.1. NCBI lineage: Eukaryota > Metazoa > Arthropoda > Collembola > Entomobryomorpha > Paronellidae > Troglopedetes > Troglopedetes dispersus. The sequence goes on from JAHZNF010000959.1 coordinate 9,008, forward strand.
ATTATTGCTTGACCACTGCCATAAATATTGCTCATGCATGCGTCTTACTCCACTTACTCTTTAACAACTTAGTTTTATGAATTTAACTAAAAATGAATGTTATTTTTTATGTTCTTGCATTATTTTGAATGAAACAATAATTACAGAAAAAGGAAAACTAACTTACCTCTTATCTGAATCGGGACACCGTTGGGTTATTATCGCATCGGCTTTTTAACCAAGGTGCAAATGAACCTTATTTCCTGCTCTTCGTAATTTTACAAAATTCGCGACTCTCCTTGTCTGAGACTTATTAGAACTAATTTAATGTCAAATGTATGACGATGATGAACCTCAGAAAAAAAACTTCAACTCTATAAATGCGCCACTAACTACACAACGCAAATTTACTAAACGTGATTAACTTAATTATGAATGAGAATCTGAAGTGATTGACTCACCAAAGAAAAGCTTAGAGTTGATTTGACAGATAACCAAAAGGAAAACAGGAAAAAAATAAGATTTTCTATTTTACCCTCACCGGGGATCACTGACTGAGCTATTAAATCAATTTCGATTGATCAAAGCAGCAGGATTCGGCTAGGCCATTCTCAAAAATGATTCTTTAAAAAATTCTAAAAACTGTCTACCAACCAATCTATCTCCAAAAACGAACACTTAATCCATGACTAAACAAGAACTGCGGCGTGTTTTATTTTTTTGGGAAAGAATGAAGTGATATCTGTCAAATTTTGACACAAAAGATTAATATTTCTCTTAGTAGAGCGAGCTGTCAACAGAATTGTCGGCATTAGAGGTGTGCAGCAGTTCAGTTGAAGGTCCTCTCTGATTCGTGGAAGAGTGAATGACGTAATGAAATGAGTGGAGGAGATCAAAGTGTAATGCACGCGCACGACAACAATACGAAGATACCGATACCGAATACCGAAATGCTGGCTACAATAGGGCAAAAAAATACTTTGACACAAAGTATAGTATAGTGTAAACTTAGATGTGCATTTAATTAATGACCGTGTGCTTTATCTGCTGCCGAAAGTGCCAATCCTCTTCATGCATCTAGAAAGTGAATACATGGTTGCTGAGCAGAAAAAAATGCAAATACGCTGCTGCTGCGCTCGTTCCCTGTAAACTAAATCGGAGAGGAAAACGGGAGAAAGCCTTCACGTTTTACTCCAGTAAAATGCATTGTTTGTTCATGTTCATTGTTGCCGTTCATCCATGCCATGTATATTTAGGCATACATTCCTTATATTTAACTATTTTCGCTTCGCTAAAAATACCTAAATGTATAGTTATCTATTCTAATGTATTGTTTTACGCTGAAAGTTGATTGGTGGAAATAATAGGGACGAGGACATATATGTATTACATACAGTAGTGTAATCTCCCGATAAGAATACTCCATATAGGAATAGTTTCTCTAAAGTAATAGGAGATTGATTTCCCCTCGTCATTAACTACCATGTTAAAAAGTCTCCATATAAGAAAGTCTCTGGATAAGAATAGAAAAAAAATTTCCCTTGGGGTATTCTTATCGGGAGATTGCACTGTACTTTGTTGGACTGTATAATATCCCTTCTTCATTCATCAAAATGCAACGCAACGCAGATAAAATATTTAAATTAGTAAAATGACAGTTCATCGCAAGCACGATGGTGCGCGATGTGCTCATTTTCTTTTTAAAAATGCTTAAAATGCTTGAAAAGCGCAAAATTAATTAACTTTGATTTTCACTTTCACCTTAGAATTTTAAACATGCTATGCTTGTGGAACGCAGGAACGTGTGTCATCATGTCAATAGGAAAATGAGCTTATCTGGAGTGTGAAACAACTAACATGTTTCCGCAAGCCGGAAAAGCATGAATATTGCAAGCTGGAAAAAAAACAGCCGAAAGAAGCCAACAAAGATGTTGCTGAAAATCAACAGGGCATTCTGAGACCTGCTAGTTTTGGAGATAGCTCTTGAGTCATCTCAGTGGGCTAAGATGCCTGAGTTAGTAATAGTAACCATTGGAAAGAGTTCACACAATGTAAAAGCTCAAGCGAGCAATTCCGTATTCCTCCGACTTTTTTTATGTCCATTCAATGGCAGTAAAAATGTTTCTTTGCCTCGCGCAACCTGTGGCTTCTGTATTGAAGCTGTAAACTTATCAGATCATGCTCGGACTCACTCAGGAATGCGGTGATGACGATAACAGAACCGATGAAACGGTGTACATATTGTCACCAATGTATTAATGCATGAATTTAAATTGATGCATGTTAACAGAAGCTACATATGAATGCGTGATGATAACACATTATAAAATACACGTGTGTATGCAAGCTGATCCATATTAATCCTTTCCAAACTAAATCCAACAGTGCATCTGAAATAAGATCTTCTTAGCTGTGATGTAACTTAGATGAGATTAGATGATTGCACAACGACGTTATGTATAACGTTCATTATCGGTCTAATGAAAGCAAAACAACCTGCTGGGTGGTAAC
>JAHZNF010000960.1:0-22336 GCA_027744215.1 Troglopedetes dispersus
TCAGATGTCCAAACTTTTTTAAAATGTATGCCACGAAGAAGCAATAAAATTTTCTCATGCACATACACACACACTCTCTCTCAAAGCAGGGCTTTTTTTGGCCAAGTAACGATACTATGTGTTGGTTTGGAATGTGTCGAGTGAGAGCAAAAAAAAAGACAGCGAATGGCCAAAATGCACTTTACATTAGAAAAGAAACTCTCTGGCTCCCTCACCACAATATTTTTTCTCGGGTAAGTAGACTGGCTCGTGGATATACATATAAAAACAATTGTACAGGAGTGATAACAACTGTAACAATGTTTTTTGGGATAGAGTGTGTGACTGTGTAGCCATTGCCATTTTGGGAACATAGATATATAATATATTAGTTCTGCTTCTTACACTACTCCCACACACCGCATTGTCGGAATAGTGTGCTGGGAAGTTTTTGGGAAGTATTTACTTTCATTCTGGCAACGTTGTATACAACCCAGGCTTACATTTGTGCCAGAACTTCGTTTCCGCAAATTATTCTTCCATTTTTACCCTTCTCCCTCTCTCCAGTACACTACAAGTTGTGAAGAAAGGAATTTTATCTGATATAAATGGACAAGGGATATGATTTTTAGAGCTTTTCCCTTTTCTTCTTTTTTTTCCCGAAATGCACACATATATTATGTTTGCTCACTTTCTCGGGAGAAAGTCTGTGGAAGAAAATTGTAAAGTTTACACACACACATACATACACAGTTCCTCCCTCTCTCTTTCTCGTGTTGCAGTTGTTCACATCTCAGGTTTTTTTATAGAGTCAACAGTTTTTGTCTTTGTGTGTGTGTGCAGTAAAGAGTCAGCTCTTCCGTATTTCTCTTCAGCATATCTTTTATATACGTTCTTTTGTAGTTTTGCAGCAGAGGAAGTAGTTTCGCTTCGACTTGAAAAAAAATTATATATGTATGTACATATTGCACTGTGCGATATAGTTTATTTTACATATGTTGAACATAAAATGCGACAACAGTTTTTGTATATCTTACCTTCTTGTATCCTTACCCATGCTTCAATATTTTTTTTGTCGTGCCTGCATTCAGAAAAAAATGCTTTACCTTTATTAGTCGCATACATATTATATGGTTTTTTACTTGTTTTTTGATTTTATGCTTCTTTGGCGATTGCCACTCCGTGTACATGGCCATTGTAGTGTAATGTGTGTGCGGTGACTGCAAGATTCCTGTTCGTTGTAAACCACTCACGCATGGTTCAAATAGCGCTTATTCTTCTCTGATTCTTTTTTCTCCTCTTCCTTTCTCGCTACCACACACATGCATGCAATCAGAATATAAAGGCGGATTTCTTTCTTTTTCTTGTTGTAAAAAAATGGCTCTCCCGTAGGAAAAGAATGGAGAAGAAAAAGTTGTTGCAAAAAAAAAGAAAGTGAGCACTTGCCCGAAAAAATTACTACCAATTCTCTTTGTGAAAGTAGGTTTTAAAAATGAACATGTGCCATTGGAGAAGGAACATTCTCTTTCGAGTTCCACACACAATCCTTACAATATAATACAATGATACGATTACTTCACCAGAGGACTTGTGCTCTGCTCCTTTTTTACATTGCTTTTATGAGAAAATGCAGCATTGAAAATTTTCCACGGGAGCCATAAGGCTTCCTACATTGAGCATCAGCAGCAGTATACGGTTATGTCTTTGTCTGCAATCGAATCTGGAATAAAAATCTTTCTTATTATGGATCCGTACATGAGCACAAACAACTCGAAGACTTCTCTGAAAGTTTTTTATAAGGTGAAGAGCCTGCATTCTACTTTCTTTCTTAACATGAAGGTTGCAATTATTGTTGTGAAAGTTTATGACACGTGGGCCTACTTACCGGAGCCTTTTGTGGTTCGTTTCGGAAGAAAAAGTTGGCCCCACAAAAAATTTTCTCTGTCAATAATATCCTCCCAGAGCAAAACCCCTTATAAAGTAGTTGTGTATGCAAACAAGGTAAAAAAAATTTTCACGAATTTATTTTCCTTTCCTTGAAATCAGCGTGACTGATTTGTTGTTCGACATGTTTGGCAAACCAAAGTGATGGGTGGATTCGAAGGTAATCGTCGTGCAGAAAAAATATGACTAAAGTACTATTTTGAATGTGGCAGTATACTTTCTTTAGTATCGAATTAACCATCGTTTTTTTGTCAGACTTTTTATACATGCACTCCACTCCAATTGTTTCCATGTTTGACTCTGTGAGTTCATAGAGGAAATAAAAAAGTCAAACAAAGGCGAAAAACACATAGTCCATGCATATGCATGTGTTGAGGAAAAAGTTTTTGACTTTTAGCGTGACAAAGTCCGTCTGAGCTGAAGCCTGGAAAATGTAGGATTATTACTGTACTAACTTGCTAATTCTTCCTAATTTTTTTTGTTTCTTTTCAAGGAAAAGTGGTTGTGTAGGTGGCTTCGTCTTTATTGCGGCTCAAAGAATTTCCTGGTAATCCCTTACGTAACATGAATGGAAATGACTGACAAGGATTACGAGAAAAAATAGAGAAATATCCGTTTTATAAATATCTAAAAAGAAATCTTACGTGCACTTCGTGAGCTCAGGTGAATACAAGGATGTATTTATAAAAAAACTGGAAAATAGTATTTATCTGGTGCCATGCACCATCCATATATATGCATACAACATGTTTCCACGAGTTGAGTTTTTTTCCTCCATTTTTTGCATGGAAAAAAGGGAAAGTGGAAAGGAAAATATCGTGGGTTTAAAAAAAGAAGTTAAAAAAGGGGAAGCACGAATCACGAAGAAAAAGGAAAGTAGTATAAAAAAAGGAGATCGTGATGATGATTTGTTCCCTTTTGTGTAAGGAGGAACTCTGTAGAATCACGCAGACCGAAATGAAAATGACTTGATTAATTTTGAATAATTTAATTTGAATTTTTCCCTTTCCCTTCCTTCCTTTCTGTCTCCTGAATGATGGTGCTGCTGCTGTGTAGATAATGCAGGACGTATATATAAATATATTTCCAGGATGAGCGTGAGAGCACAGAAGAAAAGTGTGTGCCTCCAGACCAAGTTTGACTTTTCTCTCGCTTTACAGGACTTTTCCCTCTTTTTAGTCCGTGGTTAATTCGCGGCTACCCAATGAAAGGTCTTGGGAGGAAGGTGATAGAGTGTAATGTAGTCACACAGCTTGTGGCTCCGGCAAAGTTTCAATTATTAAATCACAGAAAATCTTTCCCCGAAGCACAGGCTTCCCCGGCTAAGTTGATTTGTAGAAAGTTGTACTCTGTGGGAATTGTAGCTGGAAAAGATAAAGAGACAGGGGGAAATGAGCATTACTTGCAATAATGATTATAATAAGATAGCAAGCACGAAAAGTTTCGTCTTTCTGGGCTGGGTACTCGGAAACTAGTCAGATCTTCCTCTCACAACTAGATTCGGCTTTTTTTTTGTAGTTAAGAATTGACAAAATTCTGTTCCATGCTTTCGCATTGTTAGTATAAAATAGAGTAAATGTGAAAAATTCTGCTTTACTGCTTCATGCTTTCGTGTCTGGTCTGTGATAAGAAAATTTTATTGTACAATACGCTTTCCCCTTTTTCCGCGCGTGGTCAACCCACTCTGAATTAAGTGGAATTGACGTATAATAACTTACGCACAAAAATGCTTTCCCCAAGAATGATCATCCGCATACAAACTTTCATTTGTTACACAACATATATTACAACAACTAACACGCATTACATTGATTCAATCATGTCACCAGTTAAATGATTTTTCAAGAATTTTCAGTTACGATATAATTCATTATTTTGTTATGAAAACTTTGAAAGCATGAAAAGTATTATTGGATTACTTCTATAAAGTTTAAAATAAGTAAATGTTATTGTTATACATATACATAATATAGCTCAACAATATAGATTTGGCATGTTATTATTGTAACGTCAAGTGTATCTTCATTGGTAATACAAAAATTGAATATTGTAGCACTACTTCTTTGATATTTTCAGCATGACCATTTTTATATTAGGTATGTATTTTATTAGTGAAGCAAAAGCAACGAAGGATTATTTGCACTTTAGTATGAGTGGTGAAGTGGTTTGTAAAGGTGTGTGAAATGGGGAAAAACTAATGGATTACACAGGTTGGAGCCAAAAAACGACTAGCAGCAATACGAAAACGAAGGCAGCAACAACAACGGAAGCCCGGGAATGCATTAGTTAGTAGTTCAAGTGGCAGTCAGCGTAGTAATGGCTCATTGCGTGGGATTTGTGGAGAACTGTTGTGCTCGACTTGTGCAATAAACTCGCCCTCACCACGATGGTTCACAGCAGTGGACGCTGTGAAAGAAATGAAGTGGGGAGCGCGATCATCGTCTTCTTTGTTGGGATCGTCAGCGTGCCAGCGTGTGGAATCGCCTCCATTATTGTATGTTAGGAATGTGGCCGAGCGATGCAATAATAGTAAACGGGTTGTTGTTAGGAAAAGTAGTGTTGTCGTTGTGAACGGATTGTTTGGAAAGTCTCCGAGTCAAGGGAGTGTGACATGTGGATGCTGTACAGCAGTTGGGCGGGAAGCCAGAAAGGCCAAGATGACACTTCCAAAGTTTTATGACAGACAATGGGTGAGGCGAACTTTGAGCCCCGAACAGAAAAGCCGATGAATAACAACGTGCCCCAATCACCCGCCGGTGGAGGTTCACAGGTGCCTTCTTCAACGAGCCAGCCAGTCACCACGAATGGGATTGGCGGGCTAGGAGGAGGTGCGGGGGGAGGGGGGATCTTGGGGGGCCACGTAGCCGGTCCAGGTGCAATCGGTTTAGGTTACATTGGCTCAACTGGAACCTTACTGCGTGGTGGCCCCTCCTCGCTGCACTCGTCCTCTGGGTCCGGAGTGGCCAGTGGGCACCACAACCTCGGTGGTGCACCGGATTCCCATTACTTCCGACCTATCGTCCATCATCAAGGCGTCTACACCGGAAGACCGCATGATGATTTCGACTTGACATCCGACTCGGATGCCATCTCCTCACCTACCTCTTCCATCATTGGTCCTCCACCTGTACCCCCTGGAGTGGGAGGACGGCCTCCTTCCCCGCACCACCTCACACCCTTGCTTCCCCCCTCGTGCTACCCAAATGGGAATCCCCAAGCTGCCTCGTCGAACACTGGTAATGCACCAGGTACGCTTCATTTTTAAATAGATTAATATCCATTTTTATTACCAAAAGGAAATACTTTATTGAACAGAACCACCAGTATTTTCCTATAAAGTTCAATTTCACTGAATCCTTACATATATTATTCAAATAATATTTCACAGTGAAATATTTCAAAAGGAGGGACCATAATAATGCTTCCCAATTTTTTGTCATGTAATTCCATGATTTAATATTTGCTCAATACGGTTCAATGACATATGCTTAGGCAAGCAATCCTATTTACTACGGTTGGTTGGGGAAAGCTAGCCAATCATAACTTTAATGGAATGTGAGCAACTAAAATGGATGTGTGCATGGTCTTGCAGGAGACGTAATTTTAAGAAAGGAAGATAGAAAATAGAATGAAACCCTAAAACCTGCAGCGAAGAAAAGCGTTTTATTTATACCTCATGTCTATTGTAAAAAGTGTCTTATATTACCTTTTTAGCTATTTCTCCCATGTGTTCATTTTGGCAACGGAAAAGTCGAAAAAAAAACTGATATGATCTTACAAGCATGTATCATAATAATCATTATTTTTGTTATGGTCAAGTATCATCTCTCGTGTCTCAGAAAAAAAAGAAAGGAATTTTTTGCCGAGTCTCTACAGGAACTTTGTATTACATGGTGAAGCCATATGAGAGATTAGTATCTGTTGTACAAATGTTGAGATAGACGGAACTTCGTTTGGTTGAGCAAAAGCCATTACTTCTGTCCCCGGTAATATCCTCTCTGATTTTTTTGTGTTTTAATACTGAAATTGACTTTTTTATGGGGATGTGACAGGATTCCATGGAATCTACAGTCCCACCGCACAGTCAGGCAGTGGTCCCCTCCGATTCGATGAATCGTCCTTTTTGGGCACTTCGGATGCCTGCTCATCACCTGAAACAGGAAGTCTTCCGAGAACTAGTAAGCTGACCAAACGGAAACGACCTCCTCGGCCACCTCCGAGACGACTCAAAAGTGAAGACTATACCTTGCCTGAAGAAGATAATCGTAATATGGAGGATGAGGATGATGACCCTCATCTCAGGCATCTAATTGCCAGGTTATTCTTACTAAACTTTATTGCTCCATTCACACTCATTTTACCCCGCTCACACTTCAACCAGCTTATCTTCCTCGCTCCTTCCATCACATGCTTTCTCTCTGCTGCTCAGAGGAATTTCTCGGAGCTCTTCCTTACCTTTACCTTTTCATTTGTACCTACTTTACATGATCATTTATGGGAATGGCGAAGAGCTCCTCGCTGAAATTCACACTGCGTCAGTTCATCTCGTCCCAGTAGAAATTATTAGTCTCCCTCCCCATAACCGTAAAACCTTGGAGCAGGATTAGGATGACCAAATAAAGAAACTCTAATACGCCATTGTTCCCCGTTCCGTTACATATTACCGTCATTTTGATCAAATCTCCTTTCGGAATGCAGTTGAGCCAAGTACAAGGAAATAAAGGACAGGTAAATTGCCACCGTAAAGACTTTTTTACTTGCTTCATCAAAAAAATCAAAGAGGACAAAGTGAAAAGGGGAGATTATTTTAACCCGAGAAAAAATTGCCTCCGTCGAACACACGTACCTACTTAAGTACATTCATTTTCTTGCTCCATTTTACCGCACTAAAAATACTTCCATGTAATCATAATGTCCTCGGATCCTTTTTTTTCGAACAAACAAAATGGTAGTGGTTTGTGTGAAACGAGCACAAAATGGAAGAAAGATGTGTTGATGATTGTAATGATACCGTATCGTTTCTGGTACGTTTTAGTGCGCTAGAGTTTGAAAACAGCGATCCAAAATTAAAGGTTTTTTTCTTGCTGCGTCTCACTTTTTTCTTTACACCGGAGCGTATATAGTAGCATAAGTCGTAACTTAATGGCTTTTAGAAACGATTTTCTCTTCTTTTTTTTCTAGAGAATTTCATACAAATATCGGTGAAAAAAATCAAATAAGAATGGGATCTACCTTGGGTACCTAAATATTCGAAGGGGGGAAATAAGACGTTTTTGTTGTAGTCACAGAGGAAAAAAACGTGTAGTGAGGTGTGTCTTCCAGTGAATGGGGACATATTACATTATCGCTTTGTTATATCTTCCCTTCGTTTCTTCCAAATGTGCACAGAAAAGAAGCCATACCTCTGAGCGTTGAATGAAGAGAATAAGTTCTTTTTTCATTCTTGAATTTCTTCTCTTTTTATACTTTATTTCATTCCATTACTGTACAACAAGTATACAATTATGCTAACTGCTTTTCAGTGTCTGAAAGTTATAAAAAAGGTTCGCGATAACAAAAAATGTAGTTTCTGGAGACGCCGGCAAATGATGATGAAATGGAATGAAATAGTGCTATCTGTTTCGTCCACAGTGATGGATGAGCCTAGCATGTTATAGGTTGCTCTACAAAATTAAATTGTAAGTGTATTGGTGATGGCTCGTTGTATTTAACTTTTTTTCCTCAAGAAAAAAAATAGATTTATAAAAAAACTTCTTTTTTTGTAATATTGGAGTAGTGGGGCAAACAAGATTGTTCACTTTAAACGTGTCCTCGATCCTTGTAAAAAAAGTTCTCTCTTTTTTTGTGAGAAAGTTTCCTTTTTAATTTAGGGATTGGTCAACTTTCCTAGAAAATCCCGGCTTCCTTGATCCACATGATTTCTCCATCGGAAATTATGTTGATGATGACCAGGAAAGGGAGCAAGTCTGTGAAAATATTCAATACAAAAAAAGCTTTCCCTTCCAGAGACCACTCCTGATCTTCTCTTGTGTATTTTGCACACGGAGGTGGTTCTTCTATTTTCAGGTCACTCGCCCCTTTTCTCGCTGGATATTATCAAGAGATAATATATTTAGTATATACATAGCACGATGTCGGAGATCAGTGGAGGTCGAGAAAAACTAGAAATTGGATGAGAGAGGAGAGCAGTTTCCCCCGTTCCGGCGAGCTTTGGCTTTTAGACTTTTTTTCGTCCTTTTCATTATTATATAGCTTCGGTGGTGGTGTGTTTCGTGTGTTTTTATATTGGATAAGATTCTGGAGTAAGCCTCACATTCCCAATTTTCTTTTTTCATGTTAAACACAAGAGGAAAGGGAAGTTGACGACTTTCCCCCTTTGTGACCAGCCCCTTTTTTCGTATTCTTTGGGTTCACCATCATCTTCATCAGAGGAGCAGCAGCAGCAGCATTGGTTCTTTAGGGGATTTCGTGTTGTGTGACTAAGCGAGCTTAAACTATCTTCTTATCCTTTTCTATCTTCACAAAGTTATATGTATACAAACGGAATAGGAGATGATGGGGGATCATCCCGTGCTCATTGTGTCTTAATTGTTTTTTCCATCTGAAATAAGTCGATGGGATCACCTGCCACAAATCTAAAACTAAAATGGCTGGTGTAAACTAAAGCATCACTCTTTTATTCAGTCGTAAAGTTTGTACCTTTAGTCTTTGTCGCATCATTTACTTCATTTTAAACTTTGGAGTTTATCGGTATCCTGTCGCTGTCGGTGACACGAAAACAGGATTCGTGAGTTAAGAAAGGTGGAGGCTCAGTTTCAGTCGCCACCATGATTGCGGCAGGAAGGTATCCCAGTGATATTTTGTAATGGGAATATTGAATTCATTCTCGTACAAATCAAATCTGCATATAATTTTCTTTAACTTTTTTTAGGAATCATTAATTTGATTCCATCGGAGCCGAAACGGAATAAAACTGATTTTTTTCGGGTGTCAACAGGATGAATTATTTAAGGATCGAACAACTGGCAACGCCACCATTGATATTTTTTTTCCTTTTCCATGTGTTCGTAAACCAGGTCTCTCTTGGGCTCCAAAATTATAGTTCATTAAACCTTCCAAAAAATATCCAGGGCAAATGGGAATTTGGTGAATGTGTGGATCTAGGTTCTTTTTCTTGTTCATGTAATGTGATTATGGGAAATAGGTCTTTCATTTCTGTTGCACCCTTTAGTTTTTTTTGCCACGAGTTTTTTGTTTGTTTTTTTGCCAGACACAGGATGAAGAAATGGCATCGTACGGTGATTTTCATTTTGTCACTTACCATCAGGTAATCTGATTTTGTTCTCTTGTCTGTGTGAGAAATTTTCACCGAGTAGCAGGGAACTCGTAACTGGAATGTGAAAGGTTTGTAACATTTCACCACTACCTCCACTTTTCATTTTTTTGGTGGCCCTCAGGATGCTTCCGTGTCATGCTATTGGTTACCCATATGAAACATTGGATGGAAGTACTCAGTTGTCTGTGTACATGAAAGTGGTCCCGATTCCTTCATCCTCTTTTTTCCGCCTTCATGCGTGTAAGAACATGAAGTAGTACATCAACAAAAAAAGGATGCACACACCTTAATATACCACTATATGTGGACACATTTATAGGTGAATGTGAAGGAAGTAAATAGGAAAAAAGTTTATTCCCGTTATCAGATCAGCAGAATCTTTTTTCCCCTTTTTTCTGGTGAAAAGTGCTCAGGGTGAAATACCTTCCTTTTTTCAATACTCACTCACTCACTCAGTCACTGGCAATTGTACACACAAAGGTTTTACAAAAGCATATACATAAACTCTGGAAGACTAGATATATGTTTTCTGAGAAGTCTTAGTGATGAGTGCACACTGCACACACTGTGTGTGTGTGTGCCTTGCCATATGGAACATACACTGTACATCAAACATATAACCACCATCACCAAAGTACATGAGGTTTTAATAGCAGCCTCAGCAATTGCTGACAACGTTTATACGGCTGAGAAGGCAGACAGACAGATCATGCAATCTTCTCCCAAACAAACCAAAAAATAAAAAGGAAAGACTATCAGAGAGTCATGTTGTAACTTTATACACTTGCACGCATGAACCTGGCATGGTATTAGGGAAAGATTGTAACCCTCTATTATCTATCATCTGTGGAAAAGCTCTAGAAAACATAGTTACCAGGAAGGAAAGCGGGTACCTTCGTAAACCAGAAAAAAAACAGACTAGGTACGCTGGAGATTGTACATTATGTGTGTAGGTTTATAGAGAGTGTTGTGAGGAGGCTTTAGTTTACATGCACCTTCATCCCGATACTTTGTTGTACTTCCTGTTTATCACTCGATTTTCACTTTCTCTCCTTGTGTGTGTGTGGCAAAATGTGAAAGTTGAGTGGAAAATAAAAAGTAGGAGAAAGAACAACAAAGTATAAGTAGGTATTTCCAGTCCGAGAGGAAATCATATTATTTGCTGTGTTCCAATACTTGATACATCCACCACCACTCCAAAAAAAAAGAAGTGTGTGGGATGTGGATATACATAACTTTATATAAAGGTATAGATTATGCGAAATGTAATAATAAAAATATTACATAGATTCCTCCACTTTTCTTGTGTGTATTGTTGGGGAGATAAATCTCCCCGTGTATTTTTCCACTCGCTTTACCCTCCAATACCTGAGCACATACTACAATATACACAAATCTCTTCAGGAATAAAGTATTATACTATGCCTACATACCGTAGTTTTGAGGAGTCCTGATCTTTTGGCTTTTCTCGGTATTTTTATACACTACATGTCGATTTTTAAAAATATATTATGTTTTTTTTCCTTAAAAAACTAAATAATAACAGCAGTTTTATAGGGACACACAAGGGACTACGGAATCTCAAAATACCCCACTGTGAAAATTACTTTATTATAATCGAACTGCTCAATAGTCCAGGTGACTCATTCTTCTGAAAGAGTGATTTTTACCAAAACTTAAAAAAGCAATTCCTTTTCAAACAAAAAAAAAACATGTTGAATTCCATCACGTTTAAAGCACACGTGTGTTAGTTATTATTGTTCGAAGATATGTGAGTGGGCGGACGGGATTGTTGGAAAACATTATTTCTTCTTCTCAGTTTTTCTCCTTTTTTTCTGGGAGGTTGAATCAGAGTGAAATCCTCTTTTCGTTTATTTTCTTTTTGTGCTTGTAAAAATATATCAAAGGAAAATTTGTTTCCCTTCTGCGGAAAAAAGGAGGATGTGTGCGTTACAGTGTACATGATTTTTTTGCCTCGTGTTTTCCTCCAATCAAAAACATGGAGGTGTAAACTTGCATATACGTTTTTATTATGTGTGTCGTGTATACCCAATAAAAAAGGGAAGACAATATAGAGGAAGTAAAGAGGAGACGCAGGAAGGATGATTTTCAAATATTTATTTTTTCCTCCCGTTTCGTTGTCATCTCTGTTGTAAAAAAAAGAACAGAGAGGGAATGATAAGAGAAGGGAAGGCTGGTAGAGGAAGAGGTAGGAAGAAAAAGAATCAAATGAGTTATGTTCTCGTGTCACCTCTTATAGTTCAACAAATCCTGTATTTTTTCACTTACAGCAACGTGTAGTTCTTCCTCTGCTTTCGTATGTGTTATAAATAGAAAAATAAGGAATCTAGAGAGAGGTTTATAACCCGAGCATGTTATAAACATGAGTAAGTGAGTAAGAGGTTTGGAGGAAAGAGGTTATGCGTGTCCCATACCAGTGGTGGTGATGAGGTTGTCTCCTTGTCTGTCTTAGTGTTCCCGGGTGACACCTATTCGCAAAACGTGCATGTTTTTAGAAAATGCAGATTTTCACCACGCAGCAAGTTTGTGGGACTGTCTTTCACCAAAACTTCATTTGACCATTGTAAGAATGCTTTCGTATAAATCTAAAACAAAACAACTGAACTACAATTTCCCGAGATGAAAGTGTAAACCAATCTATTTTTTAAAATCATTTTAGCAAAATAAATATAAGATTGTATGTGCTTCTCTTGTTGCATTTATTTGTTATAACTTCATCGATCAACGAAGCAAGACTTCTCGACTTTATGCGCACACTTACATTGTATTGTTGTCCGTAAATCCTCTCCGCGCCACTCCCTTGATTATCACTCTTTCTTTCTGGGTCGGGAACAGGGGAGCAACTACAAAGCCTCCTCTTCTCGGAATCATTGATCTTTGACATTTGAATAGAAAAAAATAATACCGCAGAGAACCTGCCAAATTGATAAGGTACAACAGAGCTGGTAAGACTCAAAGAAGGATACATAAACCATGGCCGAACCACCATGTACATATGCCACCACATCACTCACCACATCTCCAACCCAATATCAAACTTTTTTCTCTCTCACTCTCTCTCTCTTCATACCTCTTTTTTTATCTGCTCAGCAGTTGATGTTGATAGAGCATCATCCATCCATCCCTCTTGCTCTTCATGAAGTTGTGGTGTGTGGTCGTTGTACTCGCACTCACCTCAAATGTATTTATTGCAGGATGAGCTTGATCATGCTTGGTGGCCTACTATCATCTCTCTTGTTATGATTATTACATGGAGATTCTGAGTGAAGAATCTGTGAAGCCATATATATGTTCTACTTCACAACAATTGCTTTGAAATGATAGCACCACACCACCACCCTTAACAAAGCAGAACATACATACCTTTAGAGACATTCTTGTATTTTTGGTGGAACAAAAGCAAACTTTTTTTCTGCAGGGTACATATTTTTTTCATCAAAGTAATTTCTTTGTGTTGAAGGGATCCACCGATTTGAACTTCGTTTTTATGCTGATCCATTATGTATACTGCTTTTGCTCCAAAAAAATACTTGTGTGCATATTATGCATACCCCTGCCTCATTCGTTACAGTTGTAACGGAAAAAGTTTCTCCTGTTGGTTGATGAAGATTATCATGATCCTGTCTGGAATTCACACATAAACCTTTTCCCTCACACACACTACGTAACAACCGCCATTCCTGTGCAACTGTTTTTGTCCTACCTGGAAAAAGAAATCCAATGACGGCAGCAGAAACCCGTGGTGGTGGTGGTGGTCTTTCGGGTGACTTTGAGGATTTTCCTTCCAATGATTACATGCATGCATTTGTAATGTTACGTACGTTGATGTATGAGAGCGCAGGAAGGTGAGTAAATTCGTAAGAGAAATGTTCCTCTGTGTCTAAATATATACAAGCGGGAAGGAAAAGGGATAAAAACAGATACAAAGTGAAAAGGGAGAAAGTAGCAGCCCGGCAAGAAATTTATCTCCCTGCGTTGGCCTATTCATCTGTGTCTATCTTTGGCTCTGTGTGGTTCCCATTTTCCCTTATATATCTTTCATACTATGACACGACCATGTATACATACATTACATGTCTTTTTATGGAGGCATACATACCACCATACAAGAAAATATGTAGAAGAGAGTAAAACTACACAACAGCAAACAAAAACATAACATTTTGCTGGTAAAATAAAAAAAACGTTGTGTGTGTGTGTGTGTGCGTATATATATTTGATAGGAACGACAAGGCGGATTTTCCCACCAGACAGATTCATGCATACCTATGTGTGTCGGTAACCCGAGCACCATATATAACATGTAAGTGAGAGGGAAAGACTGGGACTTTTTTTATACTTTTATCTTCCTCCTTCACTCCTCTGTGCACTCACTCACTCGCTCTTCCTAGTCAGTCAAGAAAGAATGGAAGAAAGGAGAGATAAGGTATTATGGTTTTTTTTCGTCCTGTACAAAAAAAGAACGTAACAAACTCGTCTCTCCTTTCCTTTCACCAATTCATCTTTCCAATCCTCTGCTCGCACTTTTGTTGTTGTCATTTCGTTCGGTTAATGTCTGGCAGGGTGGTGAGCAATCTAATGTTTCTGCTCACGATTGTGGTGATGTGATGATTTTTGTGGTTGATGCAGTAAAATTCAATAAGGGATTGGGCCTGTTTCTCTTGGCTTTTGTTGCTTCCTCCCTGACGCCTGAGCTCGGTGTGATTATTACCCGCTAAATTCGATTTGAGTGGATGTGACAACCTGGCTTTCTAATTCCGTTAGCTTGGTATCTTTTTGGGCTGTAAATAAGGCTGGGAGGTAATTCCAATTAGACCGTTTCACTATAGATGTTAACCAGATTCTTGATTCCAACGTCCATCTGGTGTTGGGCAAAATATGCTTCAAAGAAGCTTTTCGAATCAGATTTGAAACCGTAATATAGTTAGTTACATCTGCCTTGCCTCCATTTTGTCAATTTGTGTGTGTGAGAGAGAGAGCATTTTACTATCTTTCCCGGAGGTGCATGTTATGCACCCAACACACAACTTGTTCAAATTGCTGACGTACATAATTCATAATCCATTTTTGCACCGTGTGAGCTTACGTGCTTCTCTTTTTTTGCCCTGAAAATGGTGATGGGCGAGGTTGTCAGTGTCACCCAGAATAAAATATTTGTAGAGACTTTTAACAGCAAAAAAAGTGTAATGGCACGAGAGAGAGAGAAAAAAAACGAAAAAACCTTGAAGAACTTGAAGTGACTCGTCCTCCTCTTTTCTTGTTCGGTATTAGTGACAGATAAGGTTGCATGTACATATGAACATTCAGGACACAATACAGCAATCATGAGGATGAGAGATGAAGTGAGTGTGAGAGAACCTCGTGAGCAATTTGATGCGACCACCATGTCCTGCGAAAAGATTGAAATACTTTGAAGGCTTCAAAGCCAAAAGGAACAAAAATGGACGAGAGTGCATTCCTTGTCCGTGTCTGTCAATACAAATAATATTTCCGTCCCTCCACCATATCGGGTCGATCTCCGTTAGAGCACTTTTCAGACCAGAGTAATAACACCATCCATGTTCCTTCCTTAGCCACAGATAAACACTTCCAAAAGTTATATATCATTTCACTCCCCAACACACCAGAAAAAAAGTATCCGGTCCATGTAAACTTGGTGAGCTCACACATGTGAAAAAAGTTCGAGGAGAAATCTTGTTCGCATTTTTAGCTTTTTCTGCTCCTCTCCTTTCGCATATGTGTTTTATTATTATTCTGAGGGTATGCCTGTATCCAAAAATGTGTGTCCACATATAATATTGCGCACACGGGGAAATCCACATGCGTTTGAGAGGATATAGGAAAAATACGATTTGAAGTCAAAGCAGTTGACGATGACATAGTATTTTATGCTCATCCTCCCCAAACGAAAAACGTCCATACATTTTCACTCTCTCTCGGACCAACTAACCTCTCTTCTTTTCTCCATGGCTTTTTTCTACTCGATCATCATGATGGTTTTGGTGTGATGATGATGTTGTGAACCTTGTGCTGTACTTCCTTTGCTTTTAGCTTCTGACTTAAAGTTGTGAGACCCATCATGAAAAAAAATACTGACTTGAATAAGTTGATGAAAGTGGTATTAGAGAGAGGAAAAGGAGGAATGAAAAAAAGAAGGACAGTCAGCAGTCTATCGGACAGGAGAAGATGGATAACCTGAAACGAAGGAGAAAAAATCTACTTTTTTTATTTTTCCAAGGTTTGACACCAAAGCGACTGCTCCTCTTTGAATCTCAACTTGGCCACCAAAAAATCTATACATGGGCAATACCTATTACTTCCTTTTTTTATCTAGACAAATTTCTTTAACAGAGGAAATGTATATATTTTTGTCTAGTAAGATCTGGGTTGCACACAGAGTGGACAGTTTTCCTTGCTGTTTGCTTTTCCTATTACCATATGGTTTTATTCGTTACACCGAACCAAAAGAGCCTCTATTTTTCTCAGCTACATTCTCTTTTTCCTTCGACATCTTCTGCACTTTTTTGGGGCGCACGTATGTATGTCCATAATGCATATAAAATGTGTTCTTGATACGACCCTTACCTTATGTAAACGGGAGCGTTGTCCATACATAATAATAATAAAAATAATATGCACAGACATTTCCCAAAAAAAACTTATTCAGAATGGTATAGATAGATACATTATATTACGGAGGAAAGTTATTGTTATATTATTCTCATCTTTTACAATTTTCTGTGTATACATAAAGAATGACTTGGGGAAAAAAAGTGCTAACACACTTTCCCTTATTTTCAACTTTTTTTGGGAGCCACCACACGATGCACTACTACTACGTATGTAGAATTTCTCCTCCTCACATATACAATGTCTGTTTTTTTCATCTTGGTTTCCCGTCCTGTATTTACTTCGATCCCAAAACTCGAGACTCTGCATAGAAGGCTTTGTCCAACTTTTTTTACTTGTCCTTTTTTTCCTAGTCTCTCTATATTTTTTTCCTCTTCTATGTCCAGTCACTTTTATCCTCTCTCTCTCAGTCAGTCCCTGCCTCCGTCATAATGAAATAGATGAGAGGAATGTAAATGAGGCTCTTTGATAAACTGGACTGCTTCCAGTTAGGACTTGCACGAAATAAAGTCTTCTCACAAATGAAGTTAAAAAAATGTATATGTATAACTTTTTTGGACCTATTTTTTCTCTCTTGAATGTTCACTTGCTCCATGATAGCAGAAAAAAGAGCAAGTAGCTCTATTAGGAAAGTCATAATATACCAATTCAGTCCTCTTCTCTCGTCCTTTCCTTTCGCTTTATTTTTTCCTCCTTTTTCCAGTGTTACTGAAAGTTGGGTTGGACCAATGACATTTCTATCAAACAAAGGCCTCACTCAACCTCATAAAAGTACACGTAATCCTTTTCCTCTTACAATGTCGGCAGGGGAAAATACTTCCTTGTTCAAAAATCAATGTTTGCTGGGCGAAATGTGAGGAGGAGAAAGCTAAATATGACTTACAACTTCACCACTGCTCCTGACGAGACACTGAAAAGGACAGTAATATTTATAGAAACTTTTTGGACGGAGCGCACATTATGGATGTACGGGTGTACGTATACTTGAACCAACCAAATAATTGCTTTGTATTTTCATCCATTCCACAGTTTCCATTCCTATTTCATTTTCGCCGGAAAATGGTGTACTGAAATGGGAAAAAACACTAACGGTTTTTATAACCTTCTCCGTGTTTCTATTTGCGGAATGCCTCATGTGCAATTTTTGTTTTTCTTTCGGAAAACACACACACAAGTGATGCCATATTTATTTTATTTTTTTCGTTTTTAAGACTTTTTCCTCTTCCCATCGGGAGAATTTTAAGAAGAGAAATAATCCGAATAAATATAAATATAGCTTTTTTCATAAAAAAAAACTTTGGCTCAGTCATATATGAATATGATGGGGTTGAGTTTTTTTTACGATGATGACGATGACGACAGCGATGAATGGTGGTTGGTGCGCCTTGTTGTTTTGTTTGATGCTGATGGCGATGGTGAAACCCCAAAACTCTTGATACTCATAAAACGTCCATAATAATGCATCCACAGGAAAAAGTAGTGGGGAAATAGTAGTGCTCGAAAAAAAAACAAGGAGAAAATGCCCGCGATCCTGTACACAATTTTTTTAGGCGCAGAAAATGAAAGCACTTGGCAAAAAGTTAGTGTTAACAAGCCCATGTGTGCTTACTTACTGCTCCTTTCTGAAGTCAAGGGAAGAAGTGGAGAGAAAAAGTGGTGTGCGTATAGTTTTTTTTGGTACTGTCATTGAAGTAATGGTGGTGGTGCTGCTGCTGTGGTGTTACTGAGGGGAAAAACCCTTATTACTCTTTTGGCTGACGTTACATAATGGAATGGAATGATGATTGTGGCACTGCTTGCTATCACCATTACTGCCACCAGTAACACAAGCCGAGCCTTCTAATAGTACTGCTTTCACCCATTCGTATAAAAAACGGAGGGAAGTAGCATAAAAATGTACAAAGAGGATTTTCCACTCACCTACTATACTACAACAGTGTTTGTAGTAGTGAAAAGCAGTTAGCGAAAATGATTATGCTTGTTTTTTGTGTGCATGCTCCACAAAAACTTACTTTGTACCTAGTACAAAGTTCCCATATGGACATCTTAGGTTGAACTAAGAAATTGGTAGGGAGAAAATGCCGGCGTGTTTTTCTTGTAGCAAATTTTTTGGTATACGTGCTTCCTACCATTAGCTTATGTGCTCTTGTTGTGTGTGTGTGTGTCACACACAAGACATTATTATTATGAATGTGTGTTGCGTGAATATTCTCCATAGAGGTGAAATAAATGAGGAAGTCTTTCCGAAGAAAGCAAACCTCTTTTTTTCTCTGCGTGTGTACAGAGGTGTGTATAATGCAATACAAAAAAAAGAGTTGTGAGAGAGCAAGTGGAATTGCTGAATGTCTTAACTGAATGTACATAAACTCCATTTTATTCCATGCATGATCTTATGTTTCTGCAAGTATCTACTTTTTGAATACATTGAGTTGGGAGTTGTAGTTGTGTGTGCACTGATGAAAAGGGGTGGGGAGTTCCCAAGACCTTCTTCTTTCTATTCTTTTTTTGTACAATGCCTGTGGCTACTCTCCTTATTTTTTAGCTTGTGCACTTTCTCCTTTTGTACTTTCCCTTTCACTTTTGACTCGTAACGTTGAAGACATGTGTGTGTGTGTTGTTGGATGGGGTCGTTCCTTGTACTCTTCTGGTTGCTCATTCCTTGACCATAATATATAATAATAAGAGGGACTCGAAAATGGATGTAAAAGAACATGGAAAAGTTGGTTGTACAAAAAGTATAGCTACTACTACTACTACTACTGGAGAGCTTTCCTACGGTAATAATAATGGTAAGGAGGAAGAAGAAAGTCAGTGTCGGGATCCTTTTATGCTGAACGTGAAATTCTGGCTTCGGAGTTGAGTTTCTCTTGAAGATTATTTTGGAGGAACTCCATGCTCTCACGCATGCATGGAAAGTTGTATAATAACAACTCGTTATCTATTACAGAAATTTTTTTTGTTGGGGATGTAGTGCACATAGAGAGTCATGGTGGTGGTGGTGTGAGACGTGCACACATCCTCCCAAAAATAAGGAACAAGGCACACACAGTCTTTCAAGGATATGTATGAATGGTGGCAAGAAAATTTATTTCGTTTCAAGTGGTTAAGCCAACTGAAAAGCTTTATGAGCTTTATACTTTCTCTATCTCTGTCATCTCATGATAACTTTTTATCGAGGTTATATCCACACACAAAAAATATATATAGTTGGGAAGTAGTTTTCCCTCTACTCCTCTCTATATTATGGATTCTCCAATGTGAGAGAGCTTTTACAACTACTGTCATAGGACACCAGAGTGCTTGCCCGTGCCCTTGTTCATACTTCAAATAATCGCACAATACAATCGTGTATTTTGGGATAAAAAAGGAGCATGCGAGGTTCAGGAAATCAGTCATAACTCTGCATTTTCTTGAAGTGAAATGGCTTTTATGATTACAACTTTTGTTAACTTATAATCAGGAATTATTTTCCCCAAAATCAAGACACAAACGCTTAGAATTTATTGTCCCTAATATTATTTCTTTGAATATGTTTCACCATGTCAGATTCCTTGTCCACTGTTTTTGAATAATTTTGCTCAAGTTTTACTTAATTGTTGGTGACACTTATGATGCTGCATTCTATGTAGCACTTATGCTTTCTCTTGGAGTAAAAAAGGAGCTTGATTATTTGGAGAATCTCATTTAAATTTCGCAAAACCCATTAGCCCTACTACCAAGTCATTACTGTTGGCGCATCATTGTCATTTTCCAAGCTGGAATGAAATCTTTTCCTTGCATTTTTTTGCAAGCATCATTCTTTTTCTCTCAGATTTTTTTTCCTTGAGAAAGCTGACGATGATGAAATATCAGCCTTCAGTATCAATCCAAACAACAATCCCTTTTCCATCTAACTTTTCATACTACTCCAACACGGAAAAAAACACACGGAAGAACAAAAAAATCGAAGAAGAATAAGATGTCTGATGGTGAACGCTGCTATATTTATACCACTACACATAATTTAAGGAATGGTCTCGCAAAAAACATATACGCTGATGCAGTATGCGTGCGTACATACATCCCACCACCCATAAATATTACGTTCCACTGATGATGATAATGGTTTGGTGATGTGCTGCTGGAAATAATGTTGTTCATGATGAAGGCGAAGAATTCATGTGCACACTGTTGAATTAGTTGCCTAACATCATCATCATGACACTGCCTAAGACTAACACATACGCACACATTTTCCTAGAAGAAAGGAAGGGTTGCATGATACAATCCCCATACATTATATGGGTAGGTCTCCATTTTTTATTATATTGAAAGATAATAGATACATATTCCTCCTCTCCCACCCACGAAATATATATTTAGCACACCAATACAAGATGAACAGAGGGACGTCATCGTCCCGAGCAAAAAAGAGCTTACTTACAGAAAACCTCTTGGTTGATGGTTTTCCCTCACCGAAAAAAGCATCATTCATCATCGTCCAGTTTTCGAGCGGCGAAGCTCTCCTTCTGCAAAAAAATACTCCACACTACTCTTTTCTCCAGTGCTGCCGCTGAGCCATCCTTCTTCTCCATTTTTTCTACTATAAATACATATTGTTCCTTCCCATTGCATTATTGCAATTTAGCTATCTATAAGGGTTTGTGTGCATAGTAGACATAATACGGTACAAAAAAAAATCTAGAAAAAAAACACATTACTATCACCATCATCATCACATGCATCCCATCACATTGTCTCTATTCTTTGCGTTAGAAGGAAGCTTCACGTCACAACGGGAGAGCGAAACAATAAGTATAAAATAGTGGAGGATTTTCATTCTCTTTTTTTCACGATGTCTCCCGCACAAAAAAATCGTACACGCTATACCTAAAAAAGATGTGTGTGTAGTGGTGAGTATAGTGGAGAATACTACCTTTCTTCCTTGAAGAGACCACACTGAGTGGTTATATATCCAATGGCGCGTAATATTTTTTTCACCCTTGCGTTTTTTGTTGCACATCCTCCATTCCTCAGCCTATCCACCCATCCTATTTTTTTATGAATTACTACTTTCCTTTACTTTTCTCTTTGTCTCTTTTTTTTCTTCTTCTACTATGGAGTATGTTCTTAGTGAGATGAAAGTACTCGAAAAAAATATGTAAAGCTGAGCTCGATTAGGTCTTGAAAGAAAAAGAAATGATTATGATGTGTCTGTTGCTTCAAGCTAGACTCATAATATACAAAAAAGTGCAAATATTATGGAGGCAGATAATATTAAGAATGAGTGTGGTGATAATAATGTAGTCTTTCTTGACACGCCATAATTCCTTTCATGAGTGGTGGTGTTGAGTAGTTCCAGCCCTGTGTGCGGGGTTAAAGCAAGAGAGTTGAACCGAGAGACTATTGGTATAGAAAACAGAGATTATTATTATCATGCTATGCTTGGGAAATTCTTATCAGCATAATCATAATCATTGTCGTCGTCGGGGTGTCGAGGTTCAAGTGGATTCCGAGGAAAATGAAAAAGGTCGGCTTTTCCTGTGGAAAAGACCTTGTAATATTTCCAAATTCATGTCTCGTTTTTTGGGGTATTTGACCCAATTAATTGTTAGAGCAATGAAGTTGTAAGTACTTCTACTTTTTGGCTCAGTTGCCATTTCCATAAACAATATCAAGAGTGCACATCACTTAAAATCATTGAAGCTCTGCCATGAACCTAAAATGCATAGATAAGAAAGAGAATGCAACGAAATAATAATTATGATGAGGTGTGCGTGTAACCCGCCGCCGGTGGTGGTACATCAGTGAATTGATCGAGTCTTCTTTATATTTTTTAACTCAATAAGGGTTGCCGTTACCACTCTGCCATGCCACCTCCACAAATAACCTTACCCCTTTGGTCCTCCAAGCAAAAAAGATAACTGAAAACAGGTATACGTGCATGTAAAACGAATTTATGGAGGAACACGAAGTGGGAAAGACCAACCGTGGAAAATGTGAGTCTGGATGATTGTGGTGTATGCATATTCCACTATCGCTTATACTGTTTACAGTGATGATGATGATGATATCATGAGCATAATAATAATATCACGGTCAACGGGAAAAGCGTTTTTCCTCTGTGGGTAGGTAAAATAAAAGATACTAAGGAAGAAAGCTGGATGCACGGCTTGATACACTAGTGTTCCAGTGTTCGCGCACACACACTTTATTTCCAGAATTGTTCTGTTATAAAGCGTATATTTTATGGGGGCATTTAGCATGTAAAAGATCTACTTGACTGGCTGTTTAATATGTGGGTTTAATGTAGACCAGTTTCTATGATTACACTCCGTTTGGTAAGTGAAAATACACCAGGTATTTTTCAATTTCCACCAATATACGAAAGGATGTCAAGCTGGTTTTTGGTGCACATATTGGTGGAGCCATGAGGAGTAATCCTGC
>JAHZNF010000961.1:0-15597 GCA_027744215.1 Troglopedetes dispersus
GTTTGGACCTTGGAAGCTATGTCACGGTTGACTACGGAGAAACGAATGGAGTTAATATTAATAATAATAACAACAACAATAACAATAATAACAACAACAACATAAAAACATTTTTGGAGCAGTCAATCACAGTCCAACAGATTCAAAATCAAAATCAGGGAAAGTCTGAACCTCCCGTTACCCCTCCAGCACCACTTCACAATGGCGTTGTTACTTCAGATGAACATATTATTTACGATGAATATGATAAATATCAATGCTTTAGACAGGAATGTGAAAATGTAAGAATTTTAAAATCTTTTAAATTGTTTATTTAAATGTGGGGTAACCTGCGATATTACATTTTAAAAATAAAAGTAAAGAAATTTTTAAAAAACTAATTTTCTGCATTTTCTAGGAAAAGGAAAGGTACGCCGCAGAATGGGGTCGTTGTCTCCAGTCATGTAAACAGTTGGTATCCAATGCATTTTACGTCTTTAATGGCGTCTCCGCCAGCGAAGTTATCCGAGAAGTTGTAGCTGACGAAAAGGGCTACTTTTATATATTAAGTTAGTTTATACTTTATTATATCGTGAATGTATGACTTTATTTTTAAAGAATTATTTGCAGTCCAAATTAAAATTTTGTAAAATGTTAATTTAATATTTTTCCGTAGATATACTAGAAATTTATCGATTATCTCAACGCATCCAAAGGTCTGCAGAAAGAATGGGAATTGAGTCGAAGCTGGGGAATGTCTTTTTCGAAATTAATAGTATATGGGAGTCGCTGTCCGCATTTCTCTTTGGAACCTGTGTTTCGGTAAATTAAAAAAAAATAAACAATAATTTGTCATGTTTACTAATTTTCATGGGACTTAAAAAAATACTAAATACGCGATTATTTTCTGATCTGCAAAGAATGACATATGCCAGCCGACACCTGAATATGACGATTGTGAAACTCAGAATCTCCTCCCGTCGTGTGGAGTGTGCCTGTGCAGCGTGGACACCTCTCAGTTCAACCAGTGTCTGGACTATGGTGGCAAAATATACCACTGTCAATGTGCTAATTTCTGGGTACATCAAGTAGATCCTATTTTGCCTTCTCTTTCATACGTCTCCTCCGGTGGCAACAATGGTGGTACCAGCAACAGTAGCAGTAACGATAACAATGGTTTCAATCAACAAAGCATGCCAAAATTTGAAAAAAGCATCAGTCGAGTTTGACAACAAAAATTAAAAACATGAAAGTCCGCAAAATATGAGAGTGAAACAGATCGAAAGACTTTGCATTATTGTAACCAAATACTGATGTCGGTTAAGTGAATCACCTAAATTAAAACACTAAAACATGGGAGTAGAAGGGAATGTATTAAACATCTCGGCAACAACATGAAATATCTGCGCATGAAATACACATAACGTACACTGTGTACTTGTGTATGTGAACTATCAATAATATAAAAATGTGTGGTATTAAACTATTCCGGATATTTACTGATATACATTTCCTTCAACTTCTGATGTCAAACAATTCCCGTAATACAAGATATTACAAAAAAATGCCTTTATATCAATATGTTTCGCATAACGCTGTCTTTGTTTTATTTTCGGTCGTTTAGTAACTTGAGTAAATTCATTTTTATACAAAAATGTCTTTCTTCGTTTAGCTGTTGTTTATTTGTGCAATTAGACATCATTCCTTTATCCTTAAGTGGTCATCAGTTCTCATTTGCACCTTGTCAGAGGGAAACAATGCTCAAATGCGTGTGCGCATCCATTACTCTGAAAACAACAATGAGACAGGTTTCATGGATTGCTTGCAGTTCGGATTATCGAGGTGTTGCAAACTTTTCTTTTTATGGATTCCTATTGATGTAACTTCCCATTTTCAATGCAGACCTGCCTACATAGTCCTTCTGGCAAAAAAAAATTATATGCAATAATTTCCAGCTTCCACCTGCATGCATGCAGTGCATTGCACCTGAACTTTCGTCAATGTTTCTGCCAGGGCATAATATGACTTATACATTTTAAATATTATCGCCAACTTCCTATATTCACATGCTAAAGCGTTAATGGAGCTGAAATGAGAAACCGCATGGCATGCTATAGTATTCTTCTCCTGCCGTTCCAATCCAGTAGCACCTCAGACCTTTTGGAAAATTTTTTAGATTGTGAATCCGAGACTGTTCGATTTCTGCTCGGGAATTGTGACCTACGTTAAGAATAAAAGTTTTCTTTTTCTATAATTTACCAAGTCCAGTAATTTATGCATTAATATTGGCAAGGTCTGCAGAAGTGCTGCGTAGTCTATCTAGACACCTGCCTATTTATGTTTTATATTGAGTTAAGTTCGACGTTATTGTGACGCCTTCTCGGCCTTGTCCAACAACAGAAAATTTCTCGATAAACTCAATTGCAAAGTCCACATGCATTAGTCGTAAACGCTACCATTACATGTGATAAGCGTAATGTGTACTCGTGCGAAAGTGTGATACTTATTGCCTGTCTGCTCTATACTCTGCAGTCTCCGCAGCCCATGCAAACATTGCTGCCGACCTTCTCAAGTACTTGATTTGTGAATTTAAAAGGAGCATTCTCGATACGAGAGAAGCAGCTGTACCAGTCATAAACTAACAGCAATTGGAGCAGCCCGAAATCGCTCATAATATTTCGCATAATTCTTGACCGTATATTTCTCCTAAAATTAAATATTGCTCGTTTCTCCCATTTCCATCAATTCTATTGCCGCCGCCAGGACTACATTGACTGAAAGGACAACACAATTTGTTTTCCAACGGCTTTACAAATGTCCCGATCGTGTCAGGACAAACTTCTTCAACACATCCAACTTCTTCGCACCAGAAAAGTTCAAGAGGATATACATTTTATTTGACATGCAAAAAAGATGCAAGGCATTATTATGATTCTTCTTCCCTTGTGCACAAAAGTAACCAGCACATTTGGAATGTAGCATTGGCGGATGCCACACTTTAGAACCGGTGTACGCTCACGATCAAAAAGTGAAGGGAAGATCCATGTTTACTTTGGTGATCACACCATTTCTCCCTTGTCAAGCGTCTCCATCATACCTCCTCGTCTCCTCAGCTTTGAACAGGGGTAGAAGCACTGCTCAAAAAAAAGCCTGCCACAAGTATGTATATAGCATCCGCTTCGTCCTCGCACATCGGAGAAAACATTTGAGACATATTGTATTCTCCACTCCTTCATGTTCCTTCTTCTCGAACAAAACTTTCCTATTGGGAAGTAGCCATGAGGTACACCGAGAAGGAGAGTGCTGAAGAAAACCGTTCTCCGCTTCTCTCCCTTTCCACGCTAGTTCACTTCACTTTACTCACTTTCAACGCAATCAGTCTTTACCTTACTTCCCTGCAACACTGTATTTATTATTCCCTCGATCCTCTCATAAGTGGCAAATCGCAATTTCATATATATAGGCCCTCCATCCAAGAGAGCAACCAGAAAAACTCAATAAAGTTAAATCAAGGCACCCCACAATAGTGGATACGAATGAAAAAACTCTTCTCCGCGTACACAGGTTTTTTTCTCCAAGCCAGTCCTTCTCTATTTCACTTTGTGTTCTCGTTTTTTTTTCTCTGGAAATTATCATTACCGTTTCACATCATCATCATCATCATCATCACGGTATTATCATCCCTTTTTTTCAACCTTTTCTTGTCAGACGGGTTGATCAACCACAGTGGAGCTGATCGTCCCTCACCTTGCCTCGCTCACTCACTCTTTCTCTGTTCGTCGAGAGTACCGCAATACGTTAATTACTCTGTTTCTCTCCCCGAATTTCTGTGCTCTCGTTCTGGTTGGTGCAGTGTGTCAAATGCCTGGAAATTATTGCGAGTAATTGACTTTCTTGACTCATTTTCTAACCTACTAATAAGGAGACAAAAATTTATCTTCGCCGTGAAACAATATTCTCCTGTGCACAGAGAATACTTCATCTTCTTGATGAAGTCTTCAAAACTTTGTTCAGCAAATTTCACCAACAGGATTCCACAGGTTGCCCCACATTGCCCCAGATTTTGCCACTTGGAATCCAAAGTGAAAGCGTCATACTCAATTTGACTTCGAACCTGATACTTTTATATCTCACCAGTTCCACAGAAGTTGGAAGGAAGTGATCATCCAATTTTGAAGCTTTTTAGCGAAGAGAAAAAAAGCAAGAAAAAGCACATCAAAATGTTTGTCTCCGTCACGTCACCGGGTTAATGATCCTTTCGATGAACAATAGAAGTCTTTGCACACACAAGCAAGGACACTTTCCTCAGAAAAAAAGTCGCTCTTTTGTTTTCAATTGGTGCTACTCCACAACCAATTCCCTTTATTTTGCCCTTAATCCTTTCTCCTCCATTTTATAGAGAATCCAATCTCCAACCCGAGGAGGGAATTCAAAGTTGAGTGGAAATAAGCCAAATCATGGGAATTTCAAGCTGGAGCATAAATATAACAACTGGTTGCAGAGGTGAGGAAATTCACATTGTGATTTTAACCTTTTAGCATGGGTTCTCAGAGGCTTTAATTATTATTGCATTGATGGCATACAGAAACCGCACTACTCACGCTAATATTGACCAATATTACAATGCCCCAATTCCCCCTCGACTCCTGTATTGTTTGCTTATTAGAGAAGATTCCCATTCCGGCACTTTCCAGTTCATCTCCCTAATCCACACTCAATTAAGACCTTCTCCTGGAAAAAAGTGAAGGAAGATTTTTAATTAGTGGTTTAAGACGAGCAAAATAAATACTGAATTTATTAGCAAGAATTCACGACGATTTAACACTCTAATTACAATAGACTTTCCTTTCTACGGAGACTATCACGGGCATGGAAGAAGAAATTTCACAAATTTACATTGAAATCCCTGAAATTACATTTGCCAAGGCTGGCCCACAGCCAAATTCCGGTTGAAAAAAAATAGGCGACCATTGTTCAATTCACATATTTTCTCGTCTGAGCAAAGCCACTAACTTGCGAATATCAAGCGAGTTTTCTCTTGGTACAGCGAGGGTGGGTAAGATGAATGCGTTCCCCAAACGAAAATCAAATCACTATCACAACAATAACATTTTTTCCAGAGTTAAGCAGCACCAAACCACACAGGTTGTTTCCTTATAAACCCAACACGTTCAGTGAAACGTTCATTCAGTTCGCTTGAACTGGCAGATTGAACTGCAAGCGCTACACTAGTCAAAACCTAGTCTCGAGTCAAATTAGGAAGAGCGAATACAGACACACTGATATTCTCCCAGTCAAGCTAACCTAGCCTTTTCTTTTGTGACCCTCTTAACAAACATTTTCATTCAATTATTACACTATTCAATTAACTAGTCAAAAGAAAAATACACAACAACAAAAACAATTTTCAACGGAACAATTTTTTCATGACGACGAAGTTGATGAATTGCTCCCTTCTTCGTACTAAACAAGTTATTTTATGCTCCTTTGTCATGGAAGGCAAATATGCAGGCCATCAAAAATAAAAAGGAGCTTGGCCGACGATATGGAAGGTCGCATAATACTTATTACAAGTTATAATAATATGAGACTGCCTTTGTTAAAAAATTGGCCTTTGGCCTATAGGAAAGGCTTGAGTTACAATGATGGTAAAAAAATGTAGTAGGTATGGTGTAACTGTCGAGGATATTTATTTTTGCATGTGACGCGTGATAAGCAGGTCATCATAATACGAAAAGCCAAACACCGTCAAGTATTGTCATTACTTGGCGGGTATAAACAACACAGCCGAGACCACGACTTGTCATTTTACGTTCAGCAGGAAAGATAGAAAAAGAAAAGTTTTTGTAAGAAAAAAGTAGATATCCTTTCCCCTGGTAATTTAATTGGTTCTTGTTAAGCTGTGATTTTCCCCCTTCCTTTTATTCGCTGTACATGTTTGAAGCATCTTTTGTCGTTATCATTGTCATCATTATGATGGGCATGGTGACCTGGTACGGAAAAAAAATAAATCGTGTATTATACGAGCAAAAAAAAATATAAAAGAGAAAGTCTCAAGGTTGTGCTCTTGCATTATGAAAATTGAGAAGAAGTTACTGTATTCTGTGGAGAGGCATTCATATTTTTTGCAGTGATAATGATATATATTACAACGCTGATGTTTGTATAACGTTAAATATAAACCTGACCTATGTAGGTAGGTATAGCTAAGATTATTGACATATCATTTCCTGCCTGCCACAGAGTGGCAGAAACAAATGAACTAGGCTCAGTGGAAAAACTTTATCAGTTTCTTCCTGCCTTGATCCAGACACCAAAAGAGTTGATTATCTTGTTGTTTTCTTTTTTGCGGGAGAAAACACCATATAAGAATGTGATACTTCCATGTTAACGTTTTTTCTTGCCAGTTTATTCGCCTCAATTGGAGCGTTGCAGATCTATTGGAATGGACTCCAATTAGGAAGGAAGACAAGCTGAAGTAAAATTTCTTATATTCTTCTCCATTTAATTGTGATTTGGATAAATACCTATCTATTCAAATATCGAGAGAGAGAGAGGGAGAGAGAGAAAGTGCAGATGTGCATTTGAAAGGAAGAAGGAAGAACTGAAACAAAACTTTTCACTGTTCCTCACGACCATCCGTCAACAATGCTAAGTTCAAACGGGACCAGCGATGGGAGTAGTGCAGAGAGTATTGCCCAACAAGATGCCAACAACATTTCACAACGTTTGACCAACAAACACAATAATGACAATAATTCTGCCACAAGTGAGACTTGTAACACGACGAAACCGGCCCAACAAGCAGCTCTCACCATCGCACTCGCTGCCGATGGGCGCGAGACGTGGGGCAAAAAAATTGAGTTTCTCCTCGCCGTCATTGGGTTTGCTGTGGATCTTGGAAACGTCTGGAGATTCCCTTTTGTGTGCTACGAGAATGGAGGCGGTAATAATTAATTTTTAACAAGAAAAAAAACATTAATGTAAACTTTCACTTCAGGAAGGGCTTGTTTGATCCACCCACTCTCTGTATTCAACTTCTCGCAGTCTAAACGAAAATGTTTTTGAACTGTGGCTGCATATCTTTCAGAAAGGTAGCTATTGTGTGCTGCATATGTACTCTGGACTACATAGATAAAAATCGCATACAATCTTTTTCCTCAAGAATGGAAACTCAGTCACGTGTCCTTGTCAGGCTTCCTTGAATACATAATAGTTATAAAAATGATTATGCGAAATATTATAATGTACAAGTGTAGGGATGTCAGCAAAAATTTGTTAGCATAATATCTCTTTCTTACACCAGGTGCACATGATACGATAGTTTCTATAGGAGTGTATTTCTCAGCTCAGCAGTTATTCCATTTTTTTCTGGTTCCTATTACAGGATTTTATTCGTATTATACGTGCATTTATCCTGTGACATTTTGGTGTTTGTTGGAGCACATGTTGTAGCACATACATTATTGTCGTTGGCTTGTTGCTTTCAACTGCACGTACAATAGAAGGAGGCGTAACAAGGAGGATAAATTATATAGATTTTTGTAGACCTTTAAAGTCACGTAGACAACATTTCATCATCACCACCAACACATCATGATTTCTTATTCTAGACAGATTTTTTTTGCATATTAAGTACACGCACAGGGAGCTCACAAGCAGCTCTGGATTTAGTTTGGAAGTGACAGAAGTTAGCCAAATATGCATGGCACATGCAATTGACTTTCTGATTTATTTTTTTTATTACATGGAAGATTGCAACCGTTTCGCAGATTTGTACAAAAAATGCACGCTCGGACAGAGAATCGATCGATTTCTCGATAATACATTTTGAGCTGATATTATTATTACGAGATTTTACAGTGTACAAGCAATCATTTTTAAGACAATTTTCCAGAACTTGGCCCGAAATTTAGCGGTAAAACTTTGAAAAAGTCATGCCCTCATTTAATTCCAAATTGGAATTATGAGGATTCAGAATGAAATTATATGGATAAAGTGTGATTTTTTTTCTTTTCATAATGATGACACTCCCTTCCCTTTATAACTCAACAGGTGCGTTTCTTATTACATATTGTATCATGCTCATCTTTGGTGGGCTTCCCTTGTTCTACATGGAGTTGGCGCTTGGACAGTACTACCGGAGTGGATGCATCACTATTTGGAGATATATTTGTCCTGCATTGAAAGGTAATGCTGAAATGTTTCGCTGAAACTTTTTGAAACCAACCATGTCCCAAGATAATTCAAAGAAGAAGAAACTTCACTGGTGCAATATTAGAATAAGACAAGTCATCGAGACGCATGTTCCCAAATAAGTCATGGCAAACTTTATCACTGTTTACAGCTATGAGTGGAACGCTTTTAGGCTAAGCGAGAGATTAGCAATTCAGGAATACACATTTGAGATCAACTTCAATGCAAGGAAATATTTTGTCTTTTTACAAACAAGAAAGTTTGTCAGTTTCTGAAGGCCGGCAAGCGTGATATTTTGACAAGCGCACACGTAGAAGTAAAAGGAGCATGACATGCTTATCGACGTCTACTCATAAATACTGTCGCGAGGATGGAGCAGACCTCATGCAGGAAAATGCTCCTTGGAAGAATTTTTCTGTTTCCACTATTTTGGACATGAATAGTAGTCTAGACAAGTTTGGCATTTTCATATCATAGCAAATTCACCTCAGTAATATTTTTTTCCTTCGAGTATACTTTGCCAGTCAGTCACCACGCTGGCGTCAGCGCATACACAGCTTATCAATCATTTTGACACTAGTAGTAAATTACACCGGAAATGGAATGTGCCTTCACAAAACTGCATGGCTGATTAACACGAAGTGACGAAGTAAACTTCCCGTGACTAATAAGAAGACATTTGTTGGGCAATACGAGAAAATGGTGAGGGCAAATTTATGCCATGATTTTCTACCAGACATCCCTCAAGCACCCCAACAATTCGACAGTTTTGGAGGAAATAAGTTGGCAATTGAGATAAGTACTCGGATCTTCACCAGGAATGAATCTCAAATGACCAATTTCCCCAACAAGAAACTTTGCTGCTTTTGTCAACGTCCGTGTTGTCTCATTGTCAACTCCTTATAACGCGCCAAATGTGTTGTCCTTTTCTACTCTTTCAATTCAGGTGTTTTTGCTTGAGCACATTAATTAAATTAACATACCGAGTTCCATTGTGCGAGACCAATTGTGCATAAAAGTGCTGCTGGAGAGCACCTTCCTGATATAAAGTGGCTTCATACTTATTCTCATGGCCGTAGTAATATCCTCAAAGTTAGTCATGGATGGAGGTACTAAATGTGTCTAAAGTAACGCTAAACTGGCTGTAAAGGAATTGGATACGATGGTGGTGGTGGTAGGTAAATTGCACACGGTGTAGAAAGGAACTGGAGAGAACCTTGCAAATCCTTTGTTTTCTACCAACGCTTGTTCGGTAAACATTGTTGAAAGAGTGAGAAGAGGGCACACTACGGAAAGTGGAACGGCGGCAGAGGCACACATTGATACATGTAAAAGTCGTGGTGGCGGAGGTGGTAATGGGAGTGAAAGAGTAGCAGCAGTAGTAAAAGTGTAAGGGAGCGAGTTGATGCATGACATGTCCGACGACAACTTCTCGAAAACTCTTCCAATATTAGCCTTCTCCTCCAACAAACAATCTTGAAGCTCTTTGTCTGGATTGCATGTACAAATAAAACTGGAGCTTTCCATGAAGTTTTCCACCTTCCTCCTCACACTTTCACATTCCGCTGATGAGACTAAATTAAATGACCCAAAAATTATAAATATACGGTCCAACGTTGAGATCCTGCTGGCTCTTTGTTGCATGCCCAAACATGATTATATTCACGTTGTTACTCTTCTATTTGTATTTATTTACTTTATCTCGCCGTAATGTTAACAAAACTGCATACTTTTAGTGTAATGATGCTACCTTAATATTCTTTCTCTTCAAGCCGCTATAATAAGCAGTGCGTGTCCCATGGAAAAAAACGGTGTGTGCTCCAAACTTTCGTCAACAATCTCGTTAGAATTCAGTGGCAACCAGCAATGCCACCACTTAAAATCAATAACAGTAATTCTTAAGTTATATTTTGCAAAAAAAAAGAAACTTAAAATTCCATTTTGACGGGCATCTCCCACACTGAACATTATATAGGACTTTTTATCCTTATCTTAATGAGTTTGTCCATCTGTTGCAGGAAGATTTCTCAAAGTCGTTCTGCTAAATCCACACAATTCTTAAAATAAAAATTGATTTGTTGCAAAAATGCCTGAGATATACAAGCCACGCGTGTGCACACAAACAATATTTCCTCTATGACGTAAATGGAAATGCACTGCACATTATTTATGTACTTTTCGTTCGTCTAAGGAACAGGAAATTTATGAGTGGAAGGATTAAGTTAAGACGTGAGAAGAAAAACTACACGATCAAGTCTGCAGTGGTATTAGGTTCTTCATTTAACTTTATGCACCTAAACTGTCTTGATTTAACCAGAATCTATCTATGAGATAGTAAATAATCGTTGCAGTTCAGTTGCTTTCTACAGTAATGCAATTCTACAGAGTAATCACACCGCATGCTCCATGAATGCAAGTAGTGTGGCATGGAATGTTTTAATAAATTACTTATTATCCGTAACCATGTCTACGCTGCGCTTCGAATTCGTGGCAAGGCAGCACAGTGGTTATGTATTTAGGCGTACAAACTTCCTTAATCCGACTAATTGAAGTACTAGCGAGACCTGCCAATATGTAAAACTTGTGTAGACGGAGAAATAAATAACTTTTTGCTTTTGTTTGAAAACTATGCGAGTCCGTAATTAAGTACCTGCCAAATATGACCTCAACTATGACATCAATGTTGGATTGTGTGACACACGATTATGGAGGACCAAATAAGGTTAAAGATTATTGCAGAAATGTGATATACATATGTCCTATATCACAATATGGTTGTTTATTGAGTTGTTGAAACCTACTTCGATGCATTTTGTAGTATTGAATGAAGCTGGACTGACTGATATCGTGATACCGTTCGAAAGGATATTTGTTGGCAACAAATTTAACTTTCAATGTGTCCCAGTTTCTACACAAACCTGAATGTCATGTTTAGCAGAAGACTATACAATTGTTGAGGGTTGTTAGGAAAGATTTTTGCGTCGTCCTGAAAGAAAAGGAAAAAATTAACGCTAGCACTAGGCACAACTTCTAACCATTCGAACAAATCTATGAAACTCATTGTTCCATGGTACATTTTTATTTATTAATAATAAACGGGGTTATAATTCCTCGCTTTCCAATCGACACTCTTATCATTAGCACTTCAAGGATATAACTCCCATATACAAAATAGTGAAGAGAAGTTGTCTCCCATTTAATCTTTACGGCTTGTGAAGAAAAGACAAGTTCCGATAAAGAGGGGCATCCGATCATAGAAAAGACGCAAACAGCAACACGTTGGCAGGAGGAAAAAAGTTATGACAAGAGTTGAGTCAGAACTTGATATAAGAATAGGGTGCATGTTCTGCAACCTTGCTTTTCGTAAGGGCATGAACAGACGGAACAAAGACCGCTTGTGCTGTTCCAAGATACATTATTATTTCCAATCGGCATCATGTTGAGTACTTGAAAATGACTCGGGCTGTTTCTCCTCCACTCTCTTGAAAAAAAAGAGATAACAATGACAAGTGAATAAAAAGCTAAATGGCACGATTCACCGTGGCCATAAACGACTGTCCAGGGATTTCAAGAGACATCCAATTATTAACAAGATCCATTTCTTCCCTTTTTTCTCTGTCTTGATCCGACGTAGAAAAGTTGGTGATACTTCGCGAAAACGGGAAAATGTGGACAGACAAATGATTTGTCTTCCTCCTCACTTATGATCATATTGAGGACGAATAAACAGGGAATCTACGACAAAAAAGGTATTCCAAGTGAAAAACAAAGAAACGCCGAAAAAAAAGTCTCTCGCTTAGAAGCAGGGAAGAAGCATGTCGCTTTTCTTGCTTTGTTTTTTGGCCTTCTCGACATAAAAAAATACTTGCTTTACAGAATACTCCGCCCGCTAAAATGTTTTGTGTTAATGTATTCAACGTGATCAAGTCATAAGATCACGAGCATTTTACGTAAGTACAATTTTTTTTTCGCTAATTCGCTTTGCCTTCCAAAGATTGGTAGGCGAAAGTAAGCAAAGTGGCGTACGTGAACAAGCGGTCGTTTCCCTTTCCAGAAAATAATATTCCTTCATTATAACTTTGCTTGGTGAAAACTCTGTAAGTACAAACTCGGGATATTTTTTTTCCTCCACTTTGGAAGGAAAAAAATCTGTCGTGTTCTATTAGAGTGGACAAGTTGCAGTATCAGCAGAGATGCTTCTGGTTTTTTACATAAAAAAACAAAACATGTGTAAGTGCTAAAAGCAGCAGTGAAAATCGACTGGGATGGAATACCCTTCAACTACTTATCCGAAGTTGACAGTGAAAATGAGAGAGAGAGAGCACGAGAGAGAAAATATACACGCGTGTAGTAAAAGTATTTAGAAAAAAATGTGATGATGGTAACATGCAAGCTTGAGCACGACAAGCTGATGAGCGTTTGGTTTTGAGAACGTAAGGGAGTTCTGTAACAAATCCGGAACTAAATAAATAAATTAATAGGTGGAAAGAGACACAGAGCAGAAGATCCACGGGCAAAGGCCTCTCTTCGAAAATGTAAGATGGTCAGCGGTGAACTGGAATGAAGCGTGATTTTTTATGACAAGGACGGTGATGATAGGATGACTTCGATGACACCTTCATTTCCTCCTATTCAGGGTGCTGATTTATTGAGTTGATTGCACACTGAAAAGGAGCTGAGTGTCGCTGCTTGTTCCACTTTTTAATGAATTTAGTTGTGTTGTTTGTGTGTGTGTGTGTGGCGCGGGAAATGCTGACAAAGACAATGATTTTCACTTTCACCGGAATGAGTTTCAGACGTCCCACGTATTCATCTACAATTATTTTTTGGGGAGTGGAGCGGAGACATCATCAAAGTTCATTTGATGATAGATGTTCTCGCTCCGTGGAACTGAGGTTTTTTTTTAATTTCTAATTTGGTTCATTTAAACAGGCCCTGTCAATCATTGGAGGACATGCAGAAAGAGAGAAAATCCGCCAACGTTAGCTTATCTACAGACGACACGGACAATATCACAATTAGCAGCAATGACACCACAATTACCAGGAATAGCACCAGTCCTGCAAAAGAGTACTATGAGTAAGTTTTCTCTTCACTTTCCTAACATTTCTCTGGCATGCCAGGACATTTATGTTGCTTCTGTTGAGCAAGCGTTCTATCGCTGTGCAAACTGCATTCATTATTCAGTAGAAACTTATAATAATAATAATAATAATAATAAAATGTGAAAGGGAAAACTATTACACTTTTTGCATTTCGTTTGTCACTGGAGGAAATTAATAGGGAACACAAATATTTCCCTTTTGTTTGTTTCTTGCTCGTGGATTCACAGCAGTTGAAGACAAAAATGTTTAAGAAAGAAACCCCAGAAAGGTCTAGTTCAATGTTCTCTTTTTTTCTTTCTGTTCTTCCTGGCATGCAGTTGGCATTTTGCTGCTCCGTAGTAGTGGTGCTTTTTTGTTGCGGTGTGACAGAAATTGAGAGGGATGATGAAGACTGTTGCTCGGTAAATAATAATAATTAAACGGAAAATGAATAAGAAAACATCTTTGTTTAGGAGCACCATCACTATCATCATCATCCTCATCAGCAATATTCGTGATGGAAAAACGTGCATGCAACTTGTGCCTCTTCTTTACTGCAAAAGTTGGGGGACTGTTTAGCAATACTTTACAAAAGACACGACCATTTTCACCACCACAGACGGAACAGTATCATTTTCCCACTTTCTATTTTCGATAAAGAGTAGAGAAGAAATCAATGCCTGGACCCACTGAGAGGAATAGCATATAATGCTGATAGTTGTGGAGCTTCTTCCCTTCTCTTTTTTTTCTTTCGTGTTGAATTTTACTTGCCCAGATCTGGCTGGAATCTTATGGCGCTCTTCTAGGGGTGCCTTGCTGATCATGACAGGAGTTCCCATGCATGCAAAAGAAAAAAACCTGTCGCCTTTTTTCTTCTCTGTTTTCTTCATCTTTCACAATGTTGAGAAAAGAAGTTGCTTACCTTTACTGAAATGAGAGATGAGCTCTACTAGTCTGCCGCGGTTTTTTCTGTAACAAAGTTTTTTCTTGAAGCTTTTAATAAGAACAATGTGTTATGAAGAGGACCTGCACAAATATTTTTCCAAAAAAATAGTAATAATCGAACCGTTTGAAAACTAAGTCATTATTATCTAAATTAGGTACTTCGTTCTTTTCATGGATCATTTGACTCGCTCTTGCTGGTTCACTGAGTTTATATACTTTTTGCGTTTTTGTTTTTTGTTTGGTTTCGTTCAAAAAATAGTTTTTTTCTGATGGATGCTACTAATTATGTTTTTGCAGGAGAAAGCTCTTGGAGATGCATCTGTCGACGGGGATTGGCAACATGGGCGAAATTAGATGGCCTCTCGTCTTCTGCGTATTTATCGTTTTAACCCTTGTGTACTTCTCTCTGTGGAAGGGAGTGCGTAGCACAGGAAAGGTATGCTGAACTTCATAAGATTTCAATTTTAGTTCATCTTGTAATCAAGATGTTGTCATGATTCATTTTAAACGATTAGTTATTCATCTCTGAACCAAACCAAGTAAGAAATAACTAACTGATGTGTTCATTTTCTGAGGAAGTTATTTATTACGGTGGAAATAATATACAGAGTCGACAGAAGAATTGACTCTTAATTCACGAGAAACAAAAGTTCCTCAAACCTGCTCATCCATGATCAATTTAACAAAACTCACTTCAAAGCTTGCACTTATTTTGTTTCTCCAGATTTGCAATTACAGAATCTAATGTAAACCTATATGTTCCAAAGGTACATATATTTTGCGATAATTGCCAAGAAAATGAGTTTATAAGAATTTCAATCAAGATTCAATTCAATTCCCGTGAAATAGCGCCAAGGTTTTATTTACTTTTTCCAGAGAAAAAAAAACAAGGAAAATGTAGCTTCTCCAAGCTAATTACAATACTAATAAAATCACAAAAAAAATTTTGTTTCAACGATAAAAACAATACGAACTCCTCTAAAGCTGGCAATTCCCTTTTCACAGTCTCCTTTCTCAGTTTGTATTTCTTGTTCCACAATGAAACTTTGCAGGTGTAGATACTGTGGCAGTTTAACGCTACACAAACCACACCAGCAATCGCATAAACAGTAAAAAAAGGCAAAGGAAAAAAAGAGAAAAAGTGAAAATGAAAACGAGGAAGCGAGAAGTAGGAAAGGGGAAAAATCGGTTGATGGTATCATGGCTACATTAAGTAGTGACTGGTGAATCTCATTTTCGTAGTTGCCATTTCCTAAAAAATAAGTCAACCACAGCCCAGTGTGGCAGACGGAATAGCGGAACAGAAAAAAATAGGGAGAAATCCAAATGAATTGCACACCATTAGCACCTTTTTCAACTTGATGTAGTAAATAGTATAGCCGTCCCACCAGCA